>CM074723.1:17262402-17492402 GCA_037306005.1 Rhinophrynus dorsalis
TACACAAGTCAGTATGTCACTCAGGGAGGACAAGTCAGCACAGAACACAAGTCAGAGTGTCACTCAGGGAGGACAAGGCAGTACAGAACACAAGTCAGTATGTCACTCAGGGAGGACAAGTCAGTACAGAATACAAGTCAGAATGTCACTCAGGGAGGACAAGGCAGCACAGAACACAAGTCAGTATGTCACTCAGGGAGGACAAGTCAGTATAGAACACAAGTCAGTATGTCACTCAGGGAGGACAAGTCAGTACAGAACACAAGTCAGAATGTCACTCAGGGAGGACAAGTCAGTACAGAACACAAGTCAGTATGTCACTCAGAGAGGACAACACAGCACAGAACACAAGTCAGTATGTCACTCAGGGAGGACAAGGCAGCACAGAACACAAGTCAGTATGTCACTCAGAGAGGACAAGGCAGCACAGAACACAAGTCAGTATGTCACTCAGGGAGGACAAGTCAGCACAGAACACAAGTCAGAGTGTCACTCAGGGAGGACAAGTCAGTACAGAACACAAGTCAGTATGTCACTCAGGGAGGACAAGTCAGTACAGAACACAAGTCAGTATGTCACTCAGGGAGGACAAGTCAGTACAGAACACAAGTCAGTATGTCACTCAGGGAGGACAAGTCAGCACAGAACACAAGTCAGTATGTCACTCAGGGAGGACAACACAGCACAGAACACAAGTCAGTATGTCACTCAGGGAGGACAAGTCAGCACAGAACACAAGTCAGTATGTCTCTCAGGGAGGACAAGGCAGCACAGAACACAAGTCAGTATGTCACTCAGGGAGGACAAGTCAGTACAGAACACAAGTCAGTATGTCACTCAGGGAGGACAAGTCAGTACAGAACACAAATCAGTATGTCACTCAGAGAGGACAAGTCAGTACAGAACACAAGTCAGTATGTCACTCAGGGAGGACAAGTCAGTACAGAACACAAGTCAGTATGTCACTCAGGGAGGACAAGGCAGCACAGAACACAAGTCAGTATGTCACTCAGGGAGGACAAGTCAGCACAGAACACAAGTCAGTATGTCACTCAGGGAGGACAAGGCGGCACAGAACACAAGTCAGTATGTCACTCAGAGAGGACAAGTCAGCACAGAACACAAGTCAGTATGTCACTCAGGGAGGACAAGTCAGTACAGAACACAAGTCAGTATGTCACTCAGGGAGGACAAGTCAGTACAGAACACAAGTCAGTATGTCACTCAGGGAGGACAAGTCAGTACAGAACACAAGTCAGTATGTCACTCATGGAGGACAAGTCAGTACAGAACACAAGTCAGTATGTCACTCATGGAGGACAAGTCAGTACAGAACACAAGTCAGTATGTCACTCAGAGAGGACAAGTCAGCACAGAACACAAGTCAGTATGTCACTCAGGGAGGACAAGTCAGTACAGAACACAAGTCAGTATGTCACTCAGGGAGGAGAAGTCAGCACAGAACACAAGTCAGTATGTCACTCAGGGAGGACAAGTCAGTACAGAACACAAGTCAGTATGTCACTCAGGGAGGACAAGTCAGTACAGAACACAAGTCAGTATGTCACTCAGGGAGGACAAGTCAGTACAGAACACAAGTCAGAGTGTCACTCAGGGAGGACAAGGCAGCACAGAACGCAAGTCAGTATGTCACTCAGGGAGGACAAGTCAGCACAGAACACAAGTCAGAGTATCACTCAGGGAGGACAAGGCAGTACAGAACACAAGTCAGAATGTCACTCAGGGAGGACAAGTCAGTACAGAACACAAGTCAGAATGTCACTCAGGGAGGACAAGGCAGCACAGAACACAAGTCAGAATGTCACTCAGGGAGGACAAGTCAGTACAGAACACAAGTCAGTATGTCACTCAGGGAGGACAAGTCAGTACAGAACACAAGTCAGAGTGTCACTCAGGGAGGACAAGGCAGCACAGAACGCAAGTCAGTATGTCACTCAGGGAGGACAAGTCAGCACAGAACACAAGTCAGAGTATCACTCAGGGAGGACAAGGCAGTACAGAACACAAGTCAGAATGTCACTCAGGGAGGACAAGTCAGTACAGAACACAAGTCAGAATGTCACTCAGGGAGGACAAGGCAGCACAGAACACAAGTCAGAATGTCACTCAGGGAGGACAAGTCAGTACAGAACACAAGTCAGTATGTCACTCAGGGAGGACAAGGCAGCACAGAACACAAGTCAGAATGTCACTCAGGGAGGACAAGGCAGCACAGAACGCAAGTCAGTATGTCACTCAGGGAGGACAAGTCAGCACAGAACACAAGTCAGAGTATCACTCAGGGAGGACAAGGCAGCACAGAACACAAGTCAGTATGTCACTCAGGGAGGACAAGGCAGCACAGAACGCAAGTCAGTATGTCACTCAGGGAGGACAAGGCAGCACAGAACACAAGTCAGAATGTCACTCAGGGAGGACAAGTCAGTACAGAACACAAGTCAGTATGTCACTCAGGGAGGACAAGTCAGTACAGAACACAAGTCAGTATGTCACTCAGGGAGGACAAGTCAGTACAGAACACAAGTCAGTATGTCACTCAGGGAGGACAAGTCAGTACAGAACACATGTCAGTATGTCACTCAGGGAGGACAAGGCAGCACAGAACACAAGTCAGAATGTCACTCAGGGAGGACAAGGCGGCACAGAACACAAGTCAGTATGTCACTCAGGGAGGACAAGTCAGTACAGAACACAAGTCAGAGTGTCACTCAGGGAGGACAAGGCAGCACAGAACACAAGTCAGAATGTCACTCAGGGAGGACAAGGCAGCACAGAACACAAGTCAGAATGTCACTCAGGGAGGACAAGGCAGCACAGAACACAAGTCAGAATGTCACTCAGGGAGGACAAGGCACCACAGAACACAAGTCAGAATGTCACTCAGGGAGGACAAGTCAGTACAGAACACAAGTCAGAATGTCACTCAGGGAGGACAAGTCAGTACAGAACACAAGTCAGAATGTCACTCAGGGAGGACAAGGCGGCACAGAACACAAGTCAGTATGTCACTCAGGGAGGACAAGTCAGAACAGAACACAAGTCAGAATGTCACTCAGGGAGGACAAGGCGGCACAGAACACAAGTCAGTATGTCACTCAGGGAGGACAAGTCAGTACAGAACACAAGTCAGAATGTCACTCAGGGAGGACAAGGCGGCACAGAACACAAGTCAGTATGTCACTCAGGGAGGACAAGTCAGTACAGAACACAAGTCAGTATGTCACTCAGGGAGGACAAGTCAGCACAGAACACAAGTCAGAGTGTCACTCAGGGAGGACAAGGCAGTACAGAACACAAGTCAGTATGTCACTCAGGGAGGACAAGTCAGTACAGAACACAAGTCAGAATGTCACTCAGGGAGGACAAGTCAGTACAGAACACAAGTCAGTATGTCACTCAGAGAGGACAACACAGCACAGAACACAAGTCAGTATGTCACTCAGGGAGGACAAGTCAGCACAGAACACAAGTCAGTATGTCACTCAGGGAGGACAAGGCAGCACAGAACACAAGTCAGTATGTCACTCAGAGAGGACAAGGCAGCACAGAACACAAGTCAGTATGTCACTCAGGGAGGACAAGTCAGCACAGAACACAAGTCAGAGTGTCACTCAGGGAGGACAAGGCGGCACAGAACACAAGTCAGTATGTCACTCAGGGAGGACAAGTCAGCACAGAACACAAGTCAGTATGTCACTCGGGGAGGACAAGGCAGCACAGAAGACAAGTCAGAATGTCACTCAGGGAGGACAAGTCAGTACAGAACACAAGTCAGTATGTCACTCAGGGAGGACAAGTCAGTACAGAACACAAGTCAGTATGTCACTCAGGGAGGACAAGTCAGTACAGAACACAAGTCAGTATGTCACTCAGGGAGGACAAGTCAGTACAGAACACATGTCAGTATGTCACTCAGGGAGGACAAGGCAGCACAGAACACAAGTCAGAATGTCACTCAGGGAGGACAAGGCGGCACAGAACACAAGTCAGTATGTCACTCAGGGAGGACAAGTCAGTACAGAACACAAGTCAGAATGTCACTCAGGGAGGACAAGGCAGCACAGAACACAAGTCAGAATGTCACTCAGGGAGGACAAGGCAGCACAGAACACAAGTCAGAATGTCACTCAGGGAGGACAAGGCAGCACAGAACACAAGTCAGTATGTCACTCAGGGAGGACAAGGCAGCACAGAACACAAGTCAGAATGTCACTCAGGGAGGACAAGTCAGTACAGAACACAAGTCAGAATGTCACTCAGGGAGGACAAGGCGGCACAGAACACAAGTCAGTATGTCACTCAGGGAGGACAAGTCAGTACAGAACACAAGTCAGAATGTCACTCAGGGAGGACAAGGCGGCACAGAACACAAGTCAGTATGTCACTCAGGGAGGACAAGTCAGTACAGAACACAAGTCAGTATGTCACTCAGGGAGGACAAGTCAGTACAGAACACAAGTCAGTATGTCACTCAGGGAGGACAAGTCAGTACAGAACACAAGTCAGTATGTCACTCAGGGAGGACAAGTCAGTACAGAACACAAGTCAGTATGTCATCCAGAGAGGACAAGTCAGCACAGAACACAAGTCAGTATGTCACTCAGGGAGGACAAGTCAGCACAGAACACAAGTGAGAATGTCACTCAGGGTAGGACAAGTCAGCACAGAACACAAGTCAGAATGTCACTCAGGTAGGACAAGTCAGTACAGAACACAAGTCAGAATGTCACTCAGGGAGGACAAGTCAGTACAGAACACAAGTCAGTATGTCACTCAGAGAGGACAAGTCAGTACAGAACACAAGTCAGTATGTCACACAGGGAGGACAAGTCAGCACAGAACACAAGTCAGAATGTCACTCAGGGAGGACAAGTCAGTACAGAACACAAGTCAGTATGTCACTCAGGGAGGACAAGTCAGTACAGAACACAAGTCAGAATGTCACACAGGGAGGACAAGTCAGTACAGAACACAAGTCAGTATGTCACTCAGAGAGGACAAGTCAGTACAGAACACAAGTCAGTATGTCACTCAGGGAGGACAAGTCAGTACAGAACACAAGTCAGTATGTCACTCAGGGAGGACAAGGCAGTACAGAATACAAGTCAGTATGTCACTCAGGGAGGACAAGTCAGTACAGAACACAAGTCAGAATGTCACTCAGGGAGAACAAGTCAGTACAGAACACAAGTCAGAGTGTCACTCAGGGAGGACAAGTCAGTACAGAACACAAGTCAGAATGTCACTCAGGGAGGACAAGTCAGCACAGAACACAAGTCAGTATGTCACTCAGGGAGGACAAGGCAGCACAGAACAAAAGTCAGAATGTCACTCAGGGAGGACAAGTCAGTACAGAACACAAGTCAGAATGTCACTCAGGGAGGACAAGTCAGTACAGAACACAAGTCAGTATGTCACTCAGGGAGGACAAGTCAGTACAGAACACAAGTCAGAATGTCACCCAGAGAGGACAAGTCAGTACAGAACACAAGTCAGTATGTCACTCAGGGAGTACAAGGCACCACAGAACACAAGTCAGTATGTCACTCAGGGAGGACAAGTCAGCACAGAACACAAGTCAGTATGTCACTCAGGGAGGACAAGGCAGCACAGAACACAAGTCAGTATGTCACTCAGGGAGGACAAGTCAGTACAGAACACAAGTCAGTATGTCACTCAGGGAGGACAAGTCAGCACAGAACACAAGTCAGTATGTCACTCAGGGAGGACAAGGCAGCACAGAACACAAGTCAGAATGTCACTCAGAGAGGACAAGTCAGTACAGAACACAAGTCAGAATGTCACTCAGGGAGGACAAGTCAGTACAGAACACAAGTCAGTATGTCACTCAGGGAGGACAAGTCAGTACAGAACACAAGTCAGAATGTCACTCAGAGAGGACAAGGCAGCACAGAACACAAGTCAGTATGTCACTCAGGGAGGACAAGTCAGTACAGAACACAAGTCAGTATGTCACTCAGGGAGGACAAGGCAGCACAGAACACAAGTCAGTATGTCACTCAGGGAGGACAAGTCAGCACAGAACACAAGTCAGAGTGTCACTCAGGGAGGACAAGGCAGCACAGAACGCAAGTCAGTATGTCACTCAGGGAGGACAAGTCAGCACAGAACACAAGTCAGAGTATCACTCAGGGAGGACAAGGCAGTACAGAACACAAGTCAGAATGTCACTCAGGGAGGACAAGTCAGTACAGAACACAAGTCAGAATGTCACTCAGGGAGGACAAGGCAGCACAGAACACAAGTCAGAATGTCACTCAGGGAGGACAAGTCAGTACAGAACACAAGTCAGTATGTCACTCAGGGAGGACAAGGCAGCACAGAACACAAGTCAGAATGTCACTCAGGGAGGACAAGGCAGCACAGAACGCAAGTCAGTATGTCACTCAGGGAGGACAAGTCAGCACAGAACACAAGTCAGAGTATCACTCAGGGAGGACAAGGCAGCACAGAACACAAGTCAGTATGTCACTCAGGGAGGACAAGGCAGCACAGAACGCAAGTCAGTATGTCACTCAGGGAGGACAAGGCAGCACAGAACACAAGTCAGAATGTCACTCAGGGAGGACAAGTCAGTACAGAACACAAGTCAGTATGTCACTCAGGGAGGACAAGTCAGTACAGAACACAAGTCAGTATGTCACTCAGGGAGGACAAGTCAGTACAGAACACAAGTCAGTATGTCACTCAGGGAGGACAAGTCAGTACAGAACACATGTCAGTATGTCACTCAGGGAGGACAAGGCAGCACAGAACACAAGTCAGAATGTCACTCAGGGAGGACAAGGCGGCACAGAACACAAGTCAGTATGTCACTCAGGGAGGACAAGTCAGTACAGAACACAAGTCAGAATGTCACTCAGGGAGGACAAGGCAGCACAGAACACAAGTCAGAATGTCACTCAGGGAGGACAAGGCAGCACAGAACACAAGTCAGAATGTCACTCAGGGAGGACAAGGCAGCACAGAACACAAGTCAAAGTCAGAATGTCACTCAGGGAGGACAAGGCAGCACAGAACACAAGTCAGAATGTCACTCAGGGAGGACAAGTCAGTACAGAACACAAGTCAGAATGTCACTCAGGGAGGACAAGGCGGCACAGAACACAAGTCAGTATGTCACTCAGGGAGGACAAGTCAGAACAGAACACAAGTCAGAATGTCACTCAGGGAGGACAAGTCAGTACAGAACACAAGTCAGAATGTCACTCAGGGAGGACAAGGCGGCACAGAACACAAGTCAGTATGTCACTCAGGGAGGACAAGTCAGAACAGAACACAAGTCAGAATGTCACTCAGGGAGGACAAGGCGGCACAGAACACAAGTCAGTATGTCACTCAGGGAGGACAAGTCAGTACAGAACACAAGTCAGAATGTCACTCAGGGAGGACAAGGCAGCACAGAACACAAGTCAGTATGTCACTCAGGGAGGACAAGTCAGTACAGAACACAAGTCAGTATGTCACTCAGGGAGGACAAGTCAGCACAGAACACAAGTCAGAGTGTCACTCAGGGAGGACAAGGCAGTACAGAACACAAGTCAGTATGTCACTCAGGGAGGACAAGTCAGTACAGAACACAAGTCAGAATGTCACTCAGGGAGGACAAGTCAGTACAGAACACAAGTCAGTATGTCACTCAGAGAGGACAACACAGCACAGAACACAAGTCAGTATGTCACTCAGGGAGGACAAGTCAGCACAGAACACAAGTCAGTATGTCACTCAGGGAGGACAAGGCAGCACAGAACACAAGTCAGTATGTCACTCAGAGAGGACAAGGCAGCACAGAACACAAGTCAGTATGTCACTCAGGGAGGACAAGTCAGCACAGAACACAAGTCAGAGTGTCACTCAGGGAGGACAAGGCGGCACAGAACACAAGTCAGTATGTCACTCAGGGAGGACAAGTCAGCACAGAACACAAGTCAGTATGTCACTCAGGGAGGACAAGGCAGCACAGAACACAAGTCAGAATGTCACTCAGGGAGGACAAGTCAGTACAGAACACAAGTCAGTATGTCACTCAGGGAGGACAAGTCAGTACAGAACACAAGTCAGTATGTCACTCAGGGAGGACAAGTCAGTACAGAACACATGTCAGTATGTCATTCAGGGAGGACAAGGCAGCACAGAACACAAGTCAGAATGTCACTCAGGGAGGACAAGGCGGCACAGAACACAAGTCAGGATGTCACTCAGGGAGGACAAGTCAGTACAGAACACAAGTCAGAATGTCACTCAGGGAGGACAAGGCAGCACAGAACACAAGTCAGAATGTCACTCAGGGAGGACAAGGCAGCACAGAACACAAGTCAGAATGTCACTCAGGGAGGACAAGGCAGCACAGAACACAAGTCAGAATGTCACTCAGGGAGGACAAGGCAGCACAGAACACAAGTCAGAATGTCACTCAGGGAGGACAAGTCAGTACAGAACACAAGTCAGAATGTCACTCAGGGAGGACAAGGCGGCACAGAACACAAGTCAGTATGTCACTCAGGGAGGACAAGTCAGTACAGAACACAAGTCAGAATGTCACTCAGGGAGGACAAGGCGGCACAGAACACAAGTCAGTATGTCACTCAGGGAGGACAAGTCAGTACAGAACACAAGTCAGAATGTCACTCAGGGAGGACAAGGCGGCACAGAACACAAGTCAGTATGTCACTCAGGGAGGACAAGTCAGTACAGAACACAAGTCAGTATGTCACTCAGGGAGGACAAGTCAGTACAGAACACAAGTCAGTATGTCACTCAGGGAGGACAAGTCAGTACAGAACACAAGTCAGAGTGTCACTCAGGGAGGACAAGGCAGTACAGAACACAAGTCAGTATGTCACTCAGGGAGGACAAGTCAGCACAGAACACAAGTCAGAGTGTCACTCAGGGAGGACAAGGCAGTACAGAACACAAGTCAGTATGTCACTCAGGGAGGACAAGTCAGTACAGAATACAAGTCAGAATGTCACTCAGGGAGGACAAGGCAGCACAGAACACAAGTCAGTATGTCACTCAGGGAGGACAAGTCAGTATAGAACACAAGTCAGTATGTCACTCAGGGAGGACAAGTCAGTACAGAACACAAGTCAGAATGTCACTCAGGGAGGACAAGTCAGTACAGAACACAAGTCAGTATGTCACTCAGAGAGGACAACACAGCACAGAACACAAGTCAGTATGTCACTCAGGGAGGACAAGTCAGCACAGAACACAAGTCAGTATGTCACTCAGGGAGGACAAGGCAGCACAGAACACAAGTCAGTATGTCACTCAGAGAGGACAAGGCAGCACAGAACACAAGTCAGTATGTCACTCAGGGAGGACAAGTCAGCACAGAACACAAGTCAGAGTGTCACTCAGGGAGGACAAGTCAGTACAGAACACAAGTCAGTATGTCACTCAGGGAGGACAAGTCAGTACAGAACACAAGTCAGTATGTCACTCAGGGAGGACAAGTCAGTACAGAACACAAGTCAGTATGTCACTCAGGGAGGACAAGTCAGCACAGAACACAAGTCAGTATGTCACTCAGGGAGGACAACACAGCACAGAACACAAGTCAGTATGTCACTCAGGGAGGACAAGTCAGCACAGAACACAAGTCAGTATGTCTCTCAGGGAGGACAAGGCAGCACAGAACACAAGTCAGTATGTCACTCAGGGAGGACAAGTCAGTACAGAACACAAGTCAGTATGTCACTCAGGGAGGACAAGTCAGTACAGAACACAAATCAGTATGTCACTCAGAGAGGACAAGTCAGTACAGAACACAAGTCAGTATGTCACTCAGGGAGGACAAGTCAGTACAGAACACAAGTCAGTATGTCACTCAGGGAGGACAAGGCAGCACAGAACACAAGTCAGTATGTCACTCAGGGAGGACAAGTCAGCACAGAACACAAGTCAGTATGTCACTCAGGGAGGACAAGGCGGCACAGAACACAAGTCAGTATGTCACTCAGAGAGGACAAGTCAGCACAGAACACAAGTCAGTATGTCACTCAGGGAGGACAAGTCAGTACAGAACACAAGTCAGTATGTCACTCAGGGAGGACAAGTCAGTACAGAACACAAGTCAGTATGTCACTCAGGGAGGACAAGTCAGTACAGAACACAAGTCAGTATGTCACTCAGGGAGGACAAGTCAGTACAGAACACAAGTCAGTATGTCACTCATGGAGGACAAGTCAGTACAGAACACAAGTCAGTATGTCACTCAGAGAGGACAAGTCAGCACAGAACACAAGTCAGTATGTCACTCAGGGAGGACAAGTCAGTACAGAACACAAGTCAGTATGTCACTCAGGGAGGACAAGTCAGCACAGAACACAAGTCAGTATGTCACTCAGGGAGGACAAGTCAGTACAGAACACAAGTCAGTATGTCACTCAGGGAGGACAAGTCAGTACAGAACACAAGTCAGTATGTCACCCAGAGAGGACAACACAGCACAGAACACAAGTCAGTATGTCACTCAGGGAGGACAAGGCAGCACAGAACACAAGTCAGAGTGTCACTCAGGGAGGACAAGGCAGCACAGAACACAAGTCAGTTTGTCACTCAGGGAGGACAAGTCAGTACAGAACACAAGTCAGAGTGTCACTCAGGGAGGACAAGTCAGCACAGAACACAAGTCAGTATGTCACTCAGGGAGGACAAGTCAGTACAGAACACAAGTCAGAATGTCACTCAGAGAGGACAAGTCAGTACAGAACACAAGTCAGAATGTCACTCAGGGAGGACAAGTCAGTACAGAACACAAGTCAGAGTGTCACCCAGAGAGGACAAGGCAGCACAGAACACAAGTCAGTATGTCACTCAGGGAGGACAACGCAGCACAGAACACAAGTCAGAGTGTCACTCAGGGAGGATAAGGCAGCACAGAACACAAGTCAGAATGTCACCCTGGGAGGACAAGTCAGCACAACACGCGTCAACAGCAATAATCTCAGCCAGAGAGAGTGGAGCACTCCAACTGCACACCAGCACGCACTTGTGTAGCTGGCAGGCAAGTATTATGAAGTGGCCCATTTCTACCTTCACTTCAGCCTACTGTGCCAGCCCACCCCCTTTTGTTAATTGTATAATTGGTATTAATGTTATGAAATATCACAGAGCTTACAATTGAAGCAGAGCTACACTGGTGATACCACAGAGCTTTATAATTGAAATGGTGCTACATTAATGATATTACACAGCTTACAATTGAAATGGCTGTATACTAGTGATAACACAGAGCTTACAATTGAAATTGAGATACACAAGTGATACCACAGAGCTTGGAATTGAAATGGCGCTATATTAGTTATACCACAGAACTTAAAACTGGAATCATGCAACAACAGTTATACCACAAAGTTGACATCAGTGGGAACTGGCTAACCCCATATCAATGTAACCCAACAGGGCTGCCACCAATGGTGGGAGAAGAGAGTTTTCCACCTCTTTTACTGTGATTATATTTGCTCTTTTGGCTATAATCATTTCTTTCCCCGCTTTCACAATTTTTTAACGCTCTTTTGGATGTCTGCTCCTTCCCATCTTCCCTCTCATGGCGCCCATCAGGACTGACAAGTGAGACACTAGGGCTGGCCAAGATGTAATTGACAATGGAACATTTCCTTCCATGTGATGATACTGTCAATGCCGAGGACATTCAAGATCAAGTGCAAGATGCAGGAAGACTTCTACAACTATCTTCACAGGTGGATGAATGGACATCAAGTGCCAGAACTGACAGGACGCCACAAAGACTCATTGAAGAATGTTAATTATGGATTGAAGTTAAACCAGTTTCAACTGCATTTTGTTTTGTTTACCTTTAATCCATTTTCATGTGCTATCTGTAGTACTTTTCAATTTTTAGTTAACTCCAACATATTTATTATAACTTCTCCGTATTAACAAGTGATCCGCTGTACTGTACTTCTGTGCTCTAATTGTGTTCTATCTGAGTGGATCCATCCTAAGTCCATCTGACATCAAATCCTGCCATCTGACCCACATGATTATTCATTGCAGGCTCAGCACGTATATGTGTGTGTGCATGTGTGTGTGTGTGTGTGTGTGGTGTGTGTATGTGTGTGTGTGTATGTATGTGTGTGTATGTATGTTTGTGTGTATATGTGTGTATATGTGTGTGTATGTGTTTGTATGTATGTGTGTGTGTGTGTGTGTGTATGTGTGTATATGTGTGTGTATGTGTGTGTGCACACGTGTGTGTGTGTGTGGTGTGTGTGTGCGTGTGTGTGTGTGCATGTATGTATGTGTGTGTGTATGTGTGGTGTGTGTGTGTGTGGTGTGTGTGCATGTGTGTGTGTTTGTGTGTATGTGTGAATGTGTGTGTGCAGTGTGTGTGTGTGTCTGACAAAAAACTATGTGTGTATGTATGTGTTTGTGTGTCTGACACAAAGTATGAGTATATTTGTGTGTGTGTGTGTGTGTGTGTGTTTGTATGTTATATATGTGTATGTGAGTGTGAATGTTTGGGTAATTGATGACTACTCCAGCCCCCCGAACAAACCCTTACTCTAAATGTGAACCTCAAACACAAAGATTTGCCAGCACCTTCCACAGTCCCTTATGTTTGGTCATGAAAACCCAAGGCTACGCGCACAAGCCACAAACTTTACAGCTGAAAGGAGAGCCACACACTTCTGGACTGCGTACCAGCCAAAGGGGTCGGTTCCCCTCCACCTACTCCAAACAGGTAACAGGAGCCTTTTTGGGGCCTTCACAGTGCAGCCTCTTTGACAGCTTGAAACTATGTGGCACCTAAATGGTTAACGTATGACAATCATGGCCAGTCATTTTCACATCCCTCGCACCTTGAAAGATATGCATATCAGTAGATTTGCACATTTTATATAGCTGGAATTTGTCATGTTTACATAACCTAGGTGTTTGGAAAATAATTTGCATTGATATTTTTGCTGAGGGAAGGTGATGCACAGTGTGTGTAAGTCGTTACACAATTCTTCCACTTCTCTGAAGATTTCTTTAAATTTATTTATACAGTGGGAACAGTTAAAGGAGCAGTACACTTTTTTATGAAAACCTAAATGTTAAAGAGCTTTTCTTGCCACTGTCAGTCATTTTATTGAAAAGTTATAACAGTTTAAATAATCAGGAAGTGAATTTACTGTGTTTACTTCCTGATAGATCTAACTGACAGGAAGTGAATTTACCGTGTTTACTTCCTGATAGATCTAACTGACAGGAAGTGAATTTACTGTGTTTACTTCCTGATAGTTCTAACTGACAGGAAGTGAATTTCCTGTGTTTTCTTCCTGATGGTTCTAACTGACAGGAAGTGAATTTACTGTGTTTACCTCCTGATAGTTCTAACTGACAGGAAGTGACTCAGGAGTTTCTATCACATTCTATGGAGAACTGTATGTCACTGACTTTCCTCTCAAATAGAATGTAACAAAAGTATTTAGAATTTAACTAGCAGAGGGCACTGCTAATGTAAAAAAATACAGGTTTAAACAGTAATAACTCTGGAAATATGAATGTCTCAACAGTGGAAGTACCCTTATTTTACTCAATAGAAAACACCCTACAATATATATATTTTCACAAATAAGTATACTGCTCCTTTAAGCTGATCACAATAGGTTATATTCAGACAGGTAAAAAGGACCAATTCCGGAGTCTAACAAATGCACTCGAGGGGATTAAAATTATCCCTCCAAATACTCACTGAGTAACATGGAGGGTTTTAGCCCCTTGAATGCCTGAGAGGTCTTCGGTGCATTGTGAAGTAATACATTGGAGCACTTTCAAAAATACAAGGGGGGGGGATTCACTAAGTGGTGATAAAGAGGAGATGACTTCTCCAGTGATATCACTTCTCCAGTTCCTATGTTTTTCTATGGAGCTTGTTCACTAAGATCTCCAAAGTAAGAAATCTTAGCACATAGGCTCTATAGAATAACATAGGAACTGGAGAAGTGATATCACTGGAGAAGTCATCTCCACTTTATCACCACTTTATCACCTCTTTATCACTGCTTAGTAAATCTCCCCAAAGGCGTTGCTAATATTTAATGGGTTTTAAAGTTCCATTTAAATGAACCCCTTGAAAGAAAACTATCACCTAAAAACATCTTTGATGGTTTGGAAAGAGCTTCCAAAATAACATATACGATGCATTGACCATTTTGTATTTAGAAAGCTAGTTCTTGAGTTATTTAGGTGTATAGGTAATGCTAACTAAGACATGCCGTGCAGGTACTTCCTGCCTTAGTCCTACATTACTTCCTCTGCTCATTGGTTAGATCAGTGATATCACATCTCCAGTTTCTATGTTATTCTATAGAGCCAATGCATTAAGATCTCTAAAGTTAGAGAAATATTAGTGCATAGGCTCTACAGAATAACATAGGAATTGGAGAGGTCATAAACTGGAGAAGTCATCTCTTCTTTATCACCTCTTTATCACCGCTTAGTGAATCTCCCCCAAGGAGTTCAAAGCCCCATTTAAATCTATTAGAATTTTAGTAATTTTATTTGACTCTGTGATGCACCTGGTTAATATGAAATGACTCCACTTGTGACTTCATACATATCACCCTCTGTTTTTTTAACCCTTTGGTACACAACACATTGCAAAGCAGCTCAAAGGGTTAAAATGGTACAAAGTATGATCTAATAATATTATTAATAATAATATATTTTTTATTATTACCTTAATCAGAAGATTCAACAAAATATTCAATATTCACATTTGGTCCAAAAAAAAAGTCAGAATAAGCCTAGGAAAAGGATCTGAATGTCCGCTTCCTTTTGTTTAATCCTTTAAGGACAAGAGAGGTGTAAAACTTATTGTAAAGCAAAGCATTGGCCACCTTTCAGATACTTTAAAGGGACAGTAATACTTAAATATTACTAATCCCCATTTTGTAGCCATGTTAAAAAGAATTTAATTGTCTCCAGGTTCATCTCTCAATCCTTTATGGTTTGAGAGATATCCGAACGCAAAGTTAACCCCAACCTCCCCCTTCCCTGAAGTCAGCGTTGTACTGACTGCATCGATATCCGGTCTTATGTGCATCAGGCGGCTCTACAGCAGAGCCGAGATAACGTTAATAAAAAATAAGTATTTCACTGAAACGGTCTTCTACGTGTGCTTGCAAACCAAGCACACTGCAAACCAAGCACACGTAGAAGACTGTTTCACTGAAATAATTATTTTTTACTAACACGATCTTGGCTCTGCTGCAGAGCCGCCTGATGCACATAAGACCGGATATCCCTGCAGTCAGTACAACGCTGACTTCAGGAAAAGGGGAGGGAGGGGGGAACTTTGTGTTTGGTTATCTCTCAAACCATAAAAAAAACCTACACACTTATATATGTATATGTCACATCAAATTAAAGCCCTTTCTGCCCTTTAAAAAATGGTATATGATATGTGTTTGCGCAATAAATGAGACCGATAGGAATTATGGTTGAACAATGAACACACACACATAGCAAAAAATGCCAAAATTGCTTGTCTCCTTGTGGTTAATATCTGCACTTTGCATGAACTGTAAAGCACCTGTTTTACCAGATCTATTTTTAGCAGCATGTAGCAACACTGTAATAGTTTCAGGTGGGAAAGAGCCGTCTGAAATTCCAAAATTTACACCGAAATTTCGGACTAGGTCTGTTTCGGATTCTGATTTTTGTTTGTGGGCAGACCTTGGCTTTCGGAAGGTCCGAATGATGCCGAATATGCCTTATTTGCCCGAAGTCCGAAATTAGCCGACCCGAATCGCACAAGTCTATCTGCAACAAAGAATCATGTCTGTCTCTGTGGACAGGACATTGACTATTAATTAAAGGGTAATTTCAGGGTACCATCCGCATAATTGATTCACAGTTGACATTAGAATTTTCTGCTCAGATTCAATAAAGATACTGTTAAAGGGGGAACATACCCAAGTATACATGGCGCTTAATTTGTTTAGCTAATTAGCTAACCTAGGTAGATGGCCTTTATAACGCCTGTCTCTATCTATCTATCTATCTATCTATCTATCTATCTATCTATCTATCTGTCTATCTATCTATCTCTACCTATCTGTCTCTATCTGTCTATCCATCTTATATCAATCTATCTAATATCTATCTATCTATCTATCTATCTATCTATCTAATATCTATCTATCTATCTATCTATCTATCTATCTATCTATCTATCTATCCATCTATCTCTCTATTTATCTATCTAATCTATCTATCTATCTATCTGTCTATCTATCTATCTATCTATCTATCTCATATCTATCTATCTATCTATCTATCTATCTATCTATCTATCTATCCATCTTATATCTATCTATCTATCTATCTATCAATCTATCTAATATCTATCTATCTATCTATCTATCTATCTATCTATCTATCTATCTATCTCATATCTATCTATCTCATATCTACCTGTCTGTCTCTACTTGTCTGTCTCTACTTATCTGTCTATCTAGCTCTTGCATTAAATCTGTAGTTTCCTGCTGTATATATAGTGAACTCTATTGATGTCTTCCCCTCAACCAAACATCCTCACAATAAACAATGGGCTTCAACAGAATTAGTCCTAATGTAGACAAGTTATCACACTGCCTACTGAAACTAACTAGTAATACATTAAAATAGAAATCAAATGCAAATAAAAACAGTTAATTGAAATTACTTTTGTTTTAAATCCACCTGTCTACTTAACCCTTTAAAGGATAGTAATGTCTGCCATAGATCTCCGAGTCTTCTCTAGTGTAAAACTAACACATTGTGCTGTGTTTAATAATTTACTTTTATGTAGTTCCAAAGATATTATATGTAAAAAGATCACCTTCTGGCCCAGTCATGCTTCTATCTATGGTCTGAAGGGAGAGTGGCGAGGGACAGACTTCAGTAAGAAAATGCTGCCCTCCTTCTTTAAAGGGATAGTAATGTTTCATAATAAAAGCAGCTCTAATTAATCATCATAGTAGTTGGACTTTGGAGAGTGTTATTTCAATTCTGTCAGAGTTATAGTCCAAGAGTAATTGAATGATAAAGTGTCCCCCTCCTGCTCCTTTTACTGATGTAACACTGCTCAGCCAGAGTAGAAGGGAGGTGCCCAGGTAGACAGCAGAGAGGGACAATCTTCAATTAAGATAAGGGAAAAACCTGAAAACTTGTCAAGGGGGGCAGGGCTTTTATTGTTCTCATAGGAAGAAGATTGTCCCCTGCTGTTATCTGTCTGGTCTATGGACTGGATTCCACATCTGAGAAGAGATGGCTTACACTAGGTAAAAGGGGCGAGAGGGGAAACTTTGCTTGTGAATATCTCTCAAACCATAAAGGTTTGAGAGATAAGACTTATATCATTCTTCATGTTTTTAATGCCTACAAAATAAAATAAAGATAAAACAAAGTATTACCATCCCTTTAAGCTGGGTAGGGTTTTCCTTATACTTACTGACTTATGTTTGTCCCTTGCTGCATCCGTCCGTCAGGGACCAGATTGCAGCTCTAAAGGGAGGCAGCCAGAAGGGGTGGGAGGGGGATCTTTTTACATGTAATATCTTTGGAACTACATTAAAGTAAGTTATTCAACATAGTGCAAAGTGTTATGTTTACAATAGAGAAGGCTCGGAGATCTACTTTATTGTAGACATTGCTATCACTTTAAGGACCAAAGGGGTTGCAAATCCCTCTGATCAATAAAGGTTGGGTCACACAAATTAAAGGAGCAGTACATTTTTTTAATGAAAAATTATATATCGTAGGTATTTTCCTATTGAGTAAAATAAGGGTACTCCCACTGCCGAGAGATTTATATTTCCAGAGTTATTACAGTTTTTAAACCCATGTTTTTTACATTAGCAGTGCCCTCTAGTGGTCAAATTCTAATTAGATTTCCAGTTAGATTCTAATGGAGAGGAAAGTCAGAAAAGTCAGTGACATACAGTTCTCCATAGAATGTGATAGAAACTGCCTGTCACTTCCTGTCAGTTAGAACAGTCAGAAAGTAAACACAGTAAATTCACTTCCTGTCAGTTAGAACTATCAGGAAGTAATCACAGTAAATTCACTTCCTGGTTATTTAAACTGTTATAAATTTTGAATAAAACATCTGACAGCGATGGGAGTGACCTTGTTTTATTCAGCAGGACAAGTTCTATAAAATATGTGTTTTCATAAATAAAAGTTCACTGCTCCTTTAAGAGTTACTTATTCTTAGGGTATCATTCTACTGCATTTTTAAGCTAGCATTATTGTTTCTTTAATTTGA
The DNA here is from genome assembly GCA_037306005.1 of Rhinophrynus dorsalis. NCBI lineage: Eukaryota > Metazoa > Chordata > Amphibia > Anura > Rhinophrynidae > Rhinophrynus > Rhinophrynus dorsalis. The sequence goes on from CM074723.1 coordinate 17,280,713, forward strand.
AATAACTACGAAAGTTATGAAATCACTCTGACTGTAATTGTGCAGATAATAACAAGTTCTAATTGAACCCATTAAATGCTAGGGCAGTTTCAAATGTAAGGGCTTAATATTTTTTTTTTCAATATAACTGGCCAGGCTGTTCATTTGCTATGGCAGACACATGCTGGAAGCTTCGCGACATTAAAACAGACTTCACCTGGAGCCTATTCCAAAGGATTTGATCAAAAAAATTACTCCAGAAATAAAGACTATTATAGACTTAGCACTACAAAGCCTGCCAATGATATTTCAGTTTATGTGGTGGCCGGAACATTACAGAGTAGAGATGGATTTCCAAAAATGACTTCCTGACGGTCTTCTGGCAGCTCAATGTCTGATAGTTGACAAAAGGAGATCTATGCTCTGCTCAGTCCAATACTAGTGGGAATATATACTGGCTTTTAACTTCAGATTTCAGTGTAATTCCATTGCCTGACTTGCTGTCATAATTTCATTTTTTTCATGCAAAGGACATAATACCAACAACAAAAAAATGGCAGTTATATTTGGATAGATAAAAAAAAATCCTAGTCACAGCACAGAACTATTGCTGCATCAATGTTTATGTATTAATCAGTTTAACATGTGCATGTACAATCTGAATGTCTAAACCTATTTTAAACCTTTAATTACCAGAGGAGTATACAATGTAGTAACACCCCTTTGGTGGTTAACAGTGTATTTACCAAAAAGCATGTTACAGTGTCAAAGACGATGATTAAAAATGACATTAACAATATCAAAAAAACCCTCCAGATTCTCAATTCAATTGCCTCCATTATGAAAAGTAAACTATCGTTGGTAGTTTTAAGTCACAGTTAGGTAGTCTCTTACCTGTGCTGTGACACATTACCGAACAGTAAAAAAAATTAAAAATTTGCACCCATTGGGATCAATAACAAAAACGATGAATTTGAGATTCAATTGCATGCAATGGTTAGTAATGTGAGTTAAAGGAGCAATAAACTTTTTTTTATGAAAACACGTATTTTACAGAGCTTTTCCTGCTGAATAAAAAAAGGTCACTCCCATCCCTGTGAGATGTTTTATTCAAAGCAGTTTAAATAACCAGGAAGTGAATTTACTGTGTTTACTTCCTGATAGTTCTGACAGGAAGTGCATTTACTGTGTTTACTTCCTGATAATTCTGACAGGAAGTAAATTTACTATGTTTACTTCCTTATAGTTCTGACAGGAAGTGACTCAGCAGTTTCTATCACATTCTATGGAGAACTGTATGTCTCTGACTTTCCTCTCCATTAGACTCTAACAAGAAATCTAATTAGAATTTGACCCCTAGAGGGCACTGCTAATATAAAAAAGCATGGGTTTAAACTGAAATAACTCTGGAAATATAAATCTCTAGTCAGTGGGAGTACCTTTATTTTACTCAATAAGAAAATCCCTACAATATATATATTTTCATAAAAAGAGTTTACTGCCTTTAAGGAACTCACTTTTAGCATCTAAAATTTGAGCCTAGAAAACTAGGCATTGAGTCCCTAACAAGTGTTCATAATCACTGATGCGTACATGAAGTGTATAAAAAAAAAAACACGCGCGCAACTAGTGATCCCTACACTAGTGACCAGTGGATGTATTGATATAGGGCCCTAAGCCCATACAAGGTACAAAAACATGAGTGAAATGAAAAAAAATGAACCGTTTGAGTGTAAGTGGGGTATGCAAAGCAGCACTGCAGAGTTAACCCTTTTCGGAATAGTTTGAGGAGGAACTGCTGGTGGATTTGGATGTTGAAGAGTGTTCTGTGTTGGGGTCCTCTCAGTTTTTTGGGGACCCTTTTGAGGCTGATCCTGAACCCTCCGCTGAGGGCCTGATCAGGGCCGTTTTAACTACTCTTAACATTCCCCTAGTTCAGGAGGTCCCTTCTGATCCCTCTGATGTATTTCAGGAGCCTGCTAAGTCCCTTACTTACTTTCCACCTACATCAGAAGGATCAGAAGGGACCTCCTGAACTAGGGGAATGATAAGAGTAGTTAAAACGGCCCTGATCAGGCCCTCAGCGGCGGGTTCAGGATCAGCCTCCAAAGGGTCCCCAAAAAACTGAGAGGACCCCAACACAGAACACGTCTAAACATCTGAATCCACCAGCAGTTCCTCCTCAAACTATTCCAAAAATGAAAGAGTTACCTGTCATCCACTGTCCGGCTCCTTCATTAATATTTCGTCATCCCCCATGCTAGAAGCTGATTGGCTGGGAGTTGTGTAAGCATTTCCCAGCCAATCCGAGACTGCCAGTCTATTTTGAACCGAGACTGGCAGTTTGTTTTTTCCTTTGATGTTCCCACAATTTGCGCTAATTAGATTGACTTGTGGAAACAAAAAAACCGTAATGAGCATTTGCTGGAATGCATGGTTGATTTTTTTGGTGCTACTGTTTTTGCTATTACCACTGGTTTTACTGGTGGTAATAGTATTGAGCCCGTTAGCAGTTACTTTCAGTTTCTAGATATTAGTAAATTAAAAAAAAGTTTGTTTATTCTTATTTTTTTTTTTTTTACTTGATTTTTGTTTGTCTGTGTTCTATGTCTTGTCCCCTTGATATTATGTTGCTTCCAAAAAAATCAATAGCCCTGTATGGAAGTCCCAGAGGATTCAGATCAGGAACATTTTGGAAATGCATTTAGACGTGTATTTGCTTCAGTGCCTTTTTCAATATTTTAGCGTGCTCTAAATTTCTGTTTCTAAAAATCATATACCTTCAGCATTTTGAAGTTTTCAAGAAATTTGGGAAAGTTAAACAAAAAGTATCAAGCTGTACAGCTGATGAAATATTTATTTTAACCCTTTAGATGCCACAGACTTCTCCAAATTTGTTGTACTGAAATACAGCACTGATTGAGCTCCCCACTCACTGGGCTGAAATATTTGGCCCAGTGACTCATGATTCCAGGAACCTTTGATTCTGAGATAGACTTGTCAGAAATAGTGCATCATGAATTGCTGACTGATCACTTAAACAAAATTAGTAAACTTATAGGGCAGTAATAACATAGTGACATAGATGACAAGGCTGAAAAAAAGGCATGCTTCCACCGAGTCCAACCCAGGCCAAAACACCACTGTTGATCCAGCAGAAGGCAAAAAAAACAACCCACTGAAACCTTTTCCAATTAAGCCCCAAGTGGGTAAAAAATTCCTTCCTGACTCCAAATGGCAGTCAGATATTTCCCTGGATCAACAACCTATCTGCACTGAAGCCATCTGTCATAATTCTTATTATTGTTCCAAGTTAGATAGATATCTATTCATTTTTTGAAAGCAGGTACAGTATCTTCAAGCACAGCATCCTGAGGCAAAGAATTTCATAGCTTTACCGCCCTTACTGTAATAAATTCCTGCATTTATCTTAGTGAAAAGCACCTTTACTCTAGTCTTAATGGATGACCTCTCGTTCTTAGCTCATCTTTTTGCATAAATCATTCATTGGATAGTTCTTTGTATTTACTCTTAGTGATAATAGTGTTTGGGAGCGTGGGAGGAGGGTGACTGTGAAACTAGCTTACGGTCAACATTTGATACATTGTGAAACATTGAGTTTTAACTACTTTCCTTTGATAGTCCCACTTCACATGCTATTTAGTTGTGGGAACAAAAGGCTGATATGAGCATTAAATCTCAAGTCATATTTGTGCTGCCTACGCTCATTGCTTTTCAAGCTGGACAGCTAATAGAATATCTCCGAAAAATGGGTATGCTTTCATGTCACTACTACTTTTAGCCCCAACGGCCCTAATAGTATTGAGTCCTTGGTTTCCTGCAACACAAACTCATGTCAGTCTCCTTGACCATGGTATCAAACATTAATTAGTGATGAAGTTATCAGCACTCATTCATAGTGGCCAATAGGAATGTATGACCAACTTAAGACAAATGGTGTTTATTAGGATAAGTTAGTGTTCCTTTAAATATGTCTTGTTAACACCTTGGGGGAGATTCAAAGTTGAAGAAATCTTAGTGCATTGGCTCCATAGAATAACATAGGAACTGGAGAAGTGATATCACTGGAGACTTCATCTCCACTTTATCACCTCTTTATCACAACTTTATCAACGCTTAGTGAATCTCTCCCCTTGAATGCTAGAGAGATCTCTACTATATTGCTTCACAATGTGTTTCAGACCTCTTTAGGATTCAAGGGAGAAGTTGCACTAAGGTGTGATAAAGAGGTGATGAAATGGAGATGACTTCTCCAGTATGTCACTTCTCCAATTCCTATGTTATTCTATGTAGCCTATGCACTAAGATCTCTCCCACTCTGGAGATTCTATAGAATAATATAGGAAATGGAGAAGTGATATCACTGTAGATGTCTTCTCTTCTTTATCACCTCTTTATCAAACTGTTGTGGATCTACCCCATAGATTTAAAAACCCAAATGTAATTAATGGATGAATTAATTAATTTTTATTTATTTATTAATGTGCAATAGTTTTGCACAAATATTGTTCCACCTTTCTTTAGTGCATCAGTCTCAGTGATATACCAGTTGATCTAGTAAATCAGGGCTGTCCAAGTTCAGTCCTCAAGGGCCACCAACAGACCAGGGTGTAAGATTAAGTACAGGTGAGATAATCAGTGGCTCATTCATTGTGACTGACTCCCCTGTGATTAATCAGGGAAATCCTTACATCCTGGCCTGTTGGTGGCACTTGAGGACTGGAACTGGACAGCCCTGTAGTAAATTATCCAGTGGTCTGGGCATCAATGCTGCTTTTAATTAAAAAAAATCTTAATACTTTTATCATGTCTGAGTTTGGTAAATTCTTGTTTTATACCATGGTGCTTCTGCTTATTGTTTCTGGGTTAATTGGTGACATGCTATAACTCTTTGCTTGCCAGAAGGGTATGCAATTAGCAATGCGTTGCATAAGACTCTGGAATTCAAAGGGTTTAGTAGAGTAGGAAGCCCAGATTACACCATCATGGTGGATTACATCCTGGAGCAACACTTCACTTCTGAAACCCCACTGAGCAGGTAACATGGTAGGAGTCTGTGTACTTCCGAGGCAGTATAAGTGATTGGATGATTGTGTAACCCCTTGAGTGCCATTTTTGCAATTTTTTTTTTTATGCAAACCCCTCTGGCACTCAAAGGGTTAATTTTTTCCCAAAATGTTGATTTCTCATTAAAACGTACACGCAGTCAAGTTTGATGGGGTTTTTGCAGACTCACCTGACACCGAAAATCATTAACCCCTTGAGTGCCAGGAGAGGGAAAATTATTGATTTGTCCAGCCCCTAGCTCTCCAAGGTTTAAGCATTCTCGTTCAGATAAATTCCACCTTTACCATCATTCAGGCTACTGGCTCCAATCTGAAATGTGATGGATTTGTACAGGACACGTGGGAAGGTTCATTCATTAATAGGCCAGAGAGCACCCTGTACATGCTAATGCTTTAATCTTGCAAATTGCCTAAAAAATGACAGTAGAAATTAAAAATACAAGCAGGTGATGTGATTTGCTTTAATGGAATATGTCTCATGGCTCACCAGATGTGAACGTTAGTGGATTTCACTGTTCCCATCCAAACACAGAACAAATAATTGGTAAGTGTGTGAACTGAATGGAAATAATCCGGAAAAAAAATAAATTATAAAATAGAATTAATTGTTTAATGGGTTTTTTGCATTGCTTATGCTTGTTCCTACATTACTGCATGCAATTTTGTTTGGTAATTTAGGCAATTTTTTTATTTAGGTTTCCCTTTACACCAAGTCTGCTTCTGGTTTTTCTGAAACAACAAAACATTTTCGCTTTGCGTTGTGCATAATAATTGTCCTCATTGGAACAAAACGACTCATTTGGTGTAAAGCAGTTGTTCCTTGCCTTAGAGGATATTGATAATCAGTTATTAAAGGGCAAACTGAAATGATCCTTTATCCTGTTAACCCTTCGGGTGCCAGACAGGTATCCAACGCATTGTGTTGCAATGTCTGGCACTCAATAAATTTAGTATTAGAGGGGTGTACGATGCTTTTGCGTAGCTACTCTGGGATTATCCTTGTTTATGCAGCAAAAAAAGTCCTACAAAATATGGATTTTCAGGGCAATGTATTGCTCCCTCCTACAGCACTCTAAAGGTTAAAGGGACTGTAATATCCAAAAAAAAGTATCTTCTAAATGGTAGCTGCAATAAAAAAAATTTAATGCACTTAATCCTTTCTCTCAAACCGTTATGGTTTGAGAGATGTAAGAAAATAAAGACCTCCGCTCCCTCCTCCTTCTCATGTGTCCGCTGTACAGAGGACATCATGAGATCCTGCTTCCAGGACCAGATGGCGGCTCTTCAGGAGCACTGTCATCGAGACATATAATTACTTCGCCTGACTGTAGGCGGCTCTTCAGGAGCACTGTCATTGGGATATCTAACTAGAATTACTTCATCGGAATGGTCTACAACGTGTGCTTGCAAGCCAGGCACACATTGTAGACCATGCCTCCGTACATGCTGCTATCATTAATTCCAGGCTGAGACTGAGCGCTCCAAGACTGGGGCGTTCAGTCTCAGCCCTTCTTGCTTGTGCCGGTTCATGTGATCGACGTAGCAGCGATCACATGTACCGGCATTCTGAGAAACAGAGTCAGGAGGGCAAAAGAAGAAGAACAAAAAAGGATATATATCTGGCACACACTTCTTTGTAGTAACTAAATATAATATAAAAATAATTAATTAAACATATATAAATACAAAATAGAAATTTATTGTATGCACAAAAAGAGCAAGGCAAACACTCATAAGTACCGGAATCTTCCCCGCATATTCCCCCTCAAACCATCCACACCCTCCCGTCCCTTCCATAAAACACATTGAACGCTAGATGCCGGCATCTGTACTAGAAAAAATTCCAACAAAATCCCAAACAAAGGGAATTTAGTAAGCGGCAATGAATCCAAAAATACAATGTCCTAATATCGGAGCAGTATGTCAAAATCCAAAGGGACACATGTGTAGCAAACGAAGCATAATACAGTGTACAGTTGTTAGACCGCTCACCACACTTAATATGACCAGCACTTTCCAATATCAGAGAATCAGTACACCATCAAGTAACGGATACAATCAACAGAGGAACGCTCTCACTGCTCTCATATTCTCCGTTGTATCTTCAAAGGCGTACTTCTACAATCTCTCAGTGAAACAATGTGTGCGGTCGCTTCAGTGGTTATCAGGTCAGTAACACCAATGTTTCTTCACACCATGTGTCCATTAAATCATTCATGTGTACTTAATTTATCCGGATAAATGCCAAAGCAATTTCTCCACTAGTAAGTTCTTCAAACAGATTGTAAATCAGCCGCTTCATCCAGTCATTCAAAAACATCAACGCGTTTCACCCCAACCGGGGCTTTATCAAGACATATACTATGTTACAATAAAAGTATCCATTAAATAGCCGACCAGATGTAACTCCATCCAATCAAATTACCATTTAAGATTTTTTGGATTCGCTACATTGATGACATTTTTGTGATATGGAATGGTTCAATTGATGAACTAAGTGAATTTATAGAACGACTTAATCAGAACTCCCTCAATATCAAATTGACGCAGCATGTTAGTACTGTGGAGGTGGAATTCCTGGACTTGTGCATCTTCAAAGACAAAAATGAGATAAAAACAAAGACTTTTCGTAAAAAAACAGCTTGCAATACTTTATTACGTTTTGATAGTCATCATTTGTGGTCCCAGAAAAAGGGTATTCCCTGGGGACAGTTTTTGCGCTTAAGGCATAATTGTTCTAATATTCAGGACTTTAAAAGGCAAGCTAAAGATTTGATGAGTCGCTTTTTGGAAAGAGGGTACTCTAAAAAAAGCTTAATGAGGTGTTATAAGAAAGCACTAGCATGTGATAGGGAAAAGTTAGTATTTCAGAATAATAAAAGTGTGAGTCAAAAATCAGGAGATGAATCAGTCAGATTCATAACCACTTTTGGTAATCAGTGGAATTTATTGCGTGATATTTTGCAAAAACATTGGCACATTCTGACTAGTAACCCAGTATTAAAGGATATAGTGGGCGACAGACCCATGATGGTAGCGAGGAGATCCACAAATTTAAAAGATAAATTGGTTAGATCTGAGTTTAATAGATCCCAAAATAAGGATTGGTTGAGCCAAAAAAGAACTAATGGTATGTATAAATGTGGTCGTTGCAGCGCATGCAAATATATGAAGGTAGAAAAGTTTTTTTATAATTATGATGGGAGTCAACGATATTTGATTAAAGGTTTTATTAACTGTCAGTCAACTGAGATTATCTACCAACTTATATGCCCGTGCAACATGATTTACATTGGGAAGACAAAAAGACAGCTAAAAGTTCGGGTATTAGAACATGTGGGCGATATAAAACACAAGAGATTGGAGAGTCCCATTGCTAGACATTTCATGGAGAAACATGATAGTTCTCCTGTGGGATTGTCTGCGATGGGTATTGCTTTAATCAGAAAAGATTTAAGACGTGGTGATAGGGACAAGTTATTGTTACAGATGGAATCTAGGTGGATTTTTAATCTTGGGGCATGTTCACCACGGGGCTTGAATGAGGAAATTAAATATCATATGTTTTTGTAGGCTGTTTGGTTATTTATAATCTTATGGAGACTTTGATCTCCTCTGTGGATCTCCTTGCTATCATCAATATTCTCCGAATGGAGATTGATATAAATGAGCATTTGTGGAGGTTTGATTTGTGCATATATACAGCGCATTTATTTTGCACTAATGTTTGATGAAAGTCAAGGATTTTTAACATATGGGGAGGGTTCTCTTTCTCTCCTCTGTATTATTTGTTTCCTTGGAGATATGAGAAGAATACCCCCTATTGCTTTAGAAATGTGTGAGATTGGGGTTGGTAGAGACTACCTGTCCCTTTAAAAAAATTTAAAAATCTTAAATGGTAATTGATTGGATGGAGTTACATCCGGTCGGCTATTTAATGGATACTTTTATTGTAACATAGTATATGTCTTGATAAAGCCCCGGTTGGGGCGAAACGCGTTGATGTTTTTGAATGACTGGATGAAGCGGCTGATTTACAATCTGTTTGAAGAACTTACTAGTGGAGAAATTGCTTTGGCATTTATCCGGATAAATTAAGTACACATGAATGATTTAATGGACACATGGTGTGAAGAAACATTGGTGTTACTGACCTGATAACCACTGAAGCGACCGCACACATTGTTTCACTGAGAGATTGTAGAAGTACGCCTTTGAAGATACAGCGGAGAATATGAGAGCGGTGAGAGCGTTCCTCTGTTGATTGTATCCGTTACTTGATGGTGTACTGATTCTCTGATATTGGAAAGTGCTGGTCATATTAAGTGTGGTGAGCGGTCTAACAACTGTACACTGTATTATGCTTCGTTTGCTACACATGTGTCCCTTTGGATTTTGACATACTGCTCCGATATTAGGACATTGTATTTTTGGATTCATTGCCGCTTACTAAATTCCCTTTTTGTTTTGTTGGAATTTTTTCTAGTACAGATGCCGGCATCTAGCGTTCAATGTGTTTTATGGAAGGGACGGGAGGGTGTGGATGGTTTGAGGGGGAATATGCGGGGAAGATTCCGGTACTTATGAGTGTTTGCCTTGCTCTTTTTGTGCATACAATAAATTTCTATTTTGTATTTATATATGTTTAATTAATTATTTTTATATTATATTTAGTTACTACAAAGAAGTGTGTGCCAGATATATATCCTTTTTTGTTCTTCTTCTTTTGCCCTCCTGATTTGTTGGGATATGTGAGCACCCTGTGTATGATATACACAGTTTTCTTTTTGTTGCTATATATGAGAGTGCCTAGCTCTGTTTATTTATATTTTTGAGAAACAGAGTCAACATGCAAAGCATGCTGACTCTGAGTGTATCGTCTACCTCTGTCTCCCTTGCTATCAAAGTAAGGGAGAGAGAAGTAGAGAGGAGACACCTAGTGGTAAAAGAAAATACAGCAGCTGGGGGTATTAACCCCTTCACTGCTGGTGCAGGAGGCTGGCTAAATGCAGGTCAATTTTTGAACTGCAATGATTATATATATATATATATATATATATATATATATTTTTTTTTTTTTTAATTTTATTTCTTTTTTTTAACAAAAAAAAATGTATTTAAAAAAAAACATATCATTAAACAATATTGGAAATGTGATTGTTGTGGAGCCATGTAATACACTTATACACACCACCAAATGTCAGGGATAAAAAAAAGTGTCAAAATAGGGTGGGAAAAAGGGACATGGGGATTTTCACCCAGGGGGGACAGTGGCCACTTTAAACTGCGCATTTTGTAGGTATGACTGACCGGTCATACTTTTCATGCAGTCTCCGTAAAAATTTTACCCTTTGTGCCCAATTGATCCCAAGAGAAAAAACCAAAATGGTGGGGTTTTTTAAACTTTTTTTTTACATTTTTTTAAATTTTCATAAAGTTAATGGTGGGTTATCCATATATGTGGGGTATCAAAAGAAAGCCCTATTTGTGCTTAAAAAAACAGTATATAATTTATGGGGGTGGAATAAAAGACTTAGAGGGAAAACACTGTTGAACAAAGACATAGTCAAAAAGGTCAGAATTTATGAATGTGTATGCATCGCAGTGTTTGTCTGTGTTATTGTGCTTGTGTGCACGTGTGTGTGTGTGTATGTCAGGGTGTGTGTATGTGGGTGTCATGCTGCGCAAGTGTGTGTGTCAGGGTGTGTTTCTAAGGTTGAGTATCTGTGTGTCAGGGCTTGTATGTCTCAGGATGAGATACTGCATATTTGTGTCAGGGTGTGTCTCAAGGTGTTTCAGGGTGTGTATATGTGCGTGTATTTGTTTGTATGCGTTTGTGTGTATACATGTGTGTGAGCAGGTGTGTGAAGAAAGGCAAAGGGAAACGTTTTGCTGGTCTGTGAGTGTATAAGCAGATATATTTGTATATATTACAATAAGGCAGCGGGAGAAGTCCTGCTTGTTTACTTGTATTCAAGCAGTGAGATTCCTAAGTTGCAGCATGTTAAAGGCTCCAGAGAACTGACTGGTGCACCTCTGGATTAAAGCAAGTCACATCGCCTAGAATCTACATTATGCTCTCTAGCACACAAAGGGTTAAGGACTAGTGTTGAGATCATATGATCATATTCAATAAGCTAAACAGGTGCAATTTTGGAACTAACCATCTGCTCCACAGGGGGCAATGAGACATTTTCCAAATTCCTATTAATATTAAAGGAGCTTTCTGTTTTATCTCTTGAGTGCTGCAACTGTCCAGTGTTTACAGTAACCTCTCCAGCCTTCAAGGAGGCTTTATTGAAATCATTGCAAATTTGTCTCCTCTTAAAGAGCAGTAAACTTTTTTTATGAAAAAAATATATATTGTAGGGATTTTCCTATTGAGTAAAATAAGGGTACTCCCACTACCGAGTGATTTATATTTCCAGAGTTATTACAGTTTAAACCCATGTGTTTTACATTAGCAGTGCCCTCTAGTGGTCAAATTCTAATTAGATTTCCTGTTAGATTCTAATGGAGAGGAAAGTCAGTGACATACAGTTCTCCATAGAATGTGATAGAAACTGTCTGTCACTTCCTGTCAGTCAGAACTATAAGGAAGTAAACACAGTAAATTCACTTCTTGTCAGTTAGAACTATCAGGAAGTAAACACAGTAAATTCACTTCCTGTCAGTTAGAATTATCAGGAAGTAAACACAGTAAATTCACTTGCTGAATATTTAAACTGCTATAAATTTTTAATAAAACCTCTGACAGTGATGGGAGTGCCCTTGTTTTATTCAGCAGGAAAAGATCTATAAAATATATGTTTTCATTAATAAAAGTTTACTGCTCCTTTAAGCAGTTGTTATTCTCCAAAACTTCTCCCTTGTAACTTAGTGAATATGGCCTTCCCGGTCAGCTGATTTTGAAATGACCCAGCAACTGTGCAGGTTGTTTCGAAGTAGCATCAGAACATTTGACCTTCTATGAATGCAGGCATATGAAGTCAGAAATAATTATTTTAATCATTTTGCATCCTTCTTAGAGAAGAAATCTCCATGAAAGAAAGTAATTATATCTTTATGTAATTTAGAGTAAAATAGGATTGTTTCCTGGTGTCTGAAGTCCACTCTTATCATAGAAACTGAGAGATGACTGAGGGCCAGATGTTCAAAGAAGTAGGGAAATAGCTTTTGTCGTTTGTAATGACATTTCAAAGTACAGTGTTGTTGGGCTCATTAATATTTTCAGAGAGTGTCGGTTGTGAATGGAAATATGTTGTTTTGTCTTTGAAGTACGATTCCTGACTGAAATTGTCATACATAACAACAAAAATGTCTTAACTGTAGACAAAAATGTTGGTATAAAGGTATGGTAATTGAGCTTTTATTGTGTTTCCTTCAATAATTCTAGGTTTCTTTCATTCAGAAATTCATGGTCCCTCCACCTTTTGCTTAACGTACAAATTTTGTCTTTTGCAAGACATTTTTTTGTCGTTGTATACGACAAATTTTCTCGTCCTCTATACGACACTGGAGAATAGTTTAGCCACGCCCTTGTCCCGCCCCTTTGCACAGCAATTCTGGAGTTGCGTCCATGCGCAACGGACATTACTAGTTTTTTGTCACATATTAGAATACTATAAATATAAACTTAATGCTACCCACTAAAGCACAAAAATATCACCACCTTATTTAAACCCCTTAATGACGCATGACGTACATGTACGTCATGTGGTTACGTTCCCTAAAGGACCAAGGACGTACATCTACGTCATTGAATTCCAGGCTCCCCGTGTTGCTGCATGCCGTTCGTGGAGTCCGGAATCGAATGGGTAAAAACAAAAAAAAATATGCTCCGGGCCTTAAGTGACCGCACCGTGCGTGCGCGGATGGTCCTTTAGGGTTAAATAAAATATTATTAACAGGCAGCAACAGAATATTAACTAACACCACCACTTTATGTGCTATAGCAAAAAAATAGATACAAATACAATATTACCACTCCTTAAAAACCTATATAATAATTTGCTAGGATGTTTGTCAGAAGCCCTCATGTACAGTGGAGACTGCCAGAACGAACAGAATGCTGGGAGCACAGAATGCTGGGAGTTCTGTGCTGGGAGCATGGAATGCTGGGAGAACAGAATACTGGGAGTTCTGTGCTGGGAGCATTCTGTGCTTTCGGGCAGTCTCTACAGTGCATGACTGCTTCGGCGGCAGGATGCAGCGCAGGACCGGCCTCTTAACATCACCCGGACCCTGGCCCATGTACACAGCCTTTTACACTAGTAATATATAAAATAGTAATGTGGAGACAAAGAGAAATTATATATATATATTGGGCTAGGTAAAATATAACATGATGTTCATTATAATAACATCGTAATAATATGAGAATTTGATATATAAAGAAATAAGAAATAGTAATCACAAATATAATTCACTTATAGGAAACAAATGAATCCACTGGATAGATCAAATATCAGAGAAGACAAATAGGATAACCTCCCATGTGTTCCCGTCTGCAGAATATAGCTTTGCTAAAATACAGTGCACTCCACACAGCCGATTCTCTATGCAGTTTCGGCTGTGCAGAGTGTGCTGTATTTTATCGAAGCTGTATTCTATATATCCTGTTTTTTTCTCTGTCTAGCTATACATTCAGTGTCTTATTCAGGGTTGGTGCTGGCCAGAAACAGGGGCTGGAATACTGCATACCGAATACTGCATTCTTGGCATCGTGCCCATAACAATGTGTTAATCTAATGTATCATTAAAAACTTCAGCATTCTACTCGGCATGTGTTCCAGACTGTTTACGTGGCACCTACATCTACAATTTTTCACTGAAGTAGACTTTTCTAAATACACTTTCTTGAAAATAACAATAATGGGTAGATATGTGTAAACACACAGATATTATATCACCCAATGAATGTTTGGACTTTTTGTTAGTATAATAATTCTTTTTTTGTGTCTTTGAGAAAAAAATGTAATGTGAAGCACCTTCACCTCTTTAACCCTTGAGGATCAGAGGAGTGTGTAATGAAGTGCTTTGTAATGAATTACACACCACTCAAGCCCTCAAAGACTTCAACTAAAACTAAAAGGTGCTCTTCACCTTTCTTGCTTAGTATACAACTACATCTCTGGAAAACTACCACACTCCCTGAGCAGTATGATCACTCCCGATCTCCATACTAACTATAACCTCCACTCCACTGCTAACAACTCACTGACTATTCCACTCTACCTGAGCAGTATGATCACTCCAGATCTCCATACTAATTATAACCTCCACTACTAACAACTCACTGACTATTCCACTCTATCTGAGCAGTATAATCACTCCAGATCTCCATACTAACTATAACCTCCACTGCTAACAACTCAATGACTATTCCACTCTACCTGAGCAGTATGATCACTCCAGATCTCCATACTAACTATAACCTCCACTACTAACACCTCACTGACTATTCCACTCTATCTGAGCAGTATAATCACTCCAGATTCTCCATACTAACTATAACCTCCGCTCCACTACTAACACCTCACTGACTATCCCACACTACCTGAGCAGTATGATCACTCCAGATCTCCATACTAAGTATAACCTCTACTCCACTACTAACAGCTCACTGACTATTCCACACTACCTGAGCAGTATGATCATTCCAGCTCCCCATACTAACTATAACCTCCTCTACTAACAACTCACTGACTATTCCACACTACCTGAGCAGTATGATCACTCCAGCTGTCCATACTAACTATAACCTACACTCCACTACTACAACCCACTGACTATTCCACACTACCTGAGCAGTATGATTACTCCAGATCTCCATACTAACTATAACCTCCACTACTAACAACTCACTGACTATTCCACACTACCTGAGCAGTATGATCACTCCAGAACTCCATACTAACTATAACCTCCACCGCTAATAACTCACTGACTATTCCACACTACCAGAGCAGTATGATCACTCCACATCTCCATACTAACTATAACCTCCACTGATAACAACTCACTGACTATTCCACACTACCTGAGCAGTATGATCACTCCAGATCTCCATACTAAGTATAACCTCCACTGCTAACAACTCACTGACTATTCCACACTCCCTGAGCAGTATGATCACTCCAGATCTCCATACTAACTATAACCTCCGCTACTAACAACTCACTGACTATTCCACACTACCTGAGCAGTATGATCACTCCAGATCTCCATACTAAGTATAACCTCTACTCCACTACTAACAGCTCACTGACTATTCCACACTCCCTGAGCAGTATGATCATTCCAGCTCCCCATACTAACTATAACCTCCTCTACTAACAACTCACTGACTATTCCACACTACCTGAGCAGTATGATCACTCCAGCTGTCCATACTAACTATAACCTACACTCCACTACTACAACCCGCTGACTATTCCACACTACCTGAGCAGTATGATTACTCCAGATCTCCATACTAACTATAACCTCCACTACTAACAACTCACTGACTATTCCACACTACCTGAGCAGTATGATCACTCCAGAACTCCATACTAACTATAACCTCCACCGCTAATAACTCACTGACTATTCCACACTACCAGAGCAGTATGATCACTCCACATCTCCATACTAACTATAACCTCCACTGATAACAACTCACTGACTATTCCACACTACCTGAGCAGTATGATCACTCGAGATCTCCATACTAAGTATAACCTCCACTGCTAACAACTCACTGACTATTCCACACTCCCTGAGCAGTATGATCACTCCAGATCTCCATACTAACTATAACCTCCGCTACTAACAACTCACTGACTATTCCACACTACCTGAGCAGTATGATCACTCCAGCTGTCCATACTAACTATAACCTACACTCCACTACAACAACTCACTGACTATTCCACACTACCTGAGCAGTATGATCACTCCAGATCTCCATACTAACTATAACCTCCACTGATAACAACTCACTGACTATTCCACACTACCTGAGCAGTATGATCACTCCAGATCTCCATACTAACTATAACCTCCACCGCTAATAACTCACTGACTATTCCACACTACCTGAGCAGTATGATCACTTCAGATCTCTATACTAACTATAACCTCCATTCCACTACTAACAACTCACTGACTATTCCACACTACCTGAGCAGTATGATCACTCCAGATCTCCATACTAACTATAACCTCCACTGATAACAACTCACTGACTATTCCACACTACCTGAGCAGTATGATCACTCCAGATCTCCTTACTAACTATAACCTCCACTACTAACAACTCACTGACTATTCCACACTACCTGAGCAGTATGATCACTCCAGATCTCCATACTAACTATAACCTCCGCTCCACTGCTAACAAATCACTGACTATTCCACACTACCTGAGCAGTATGATCACTCCAGATCTCCATACTAACTATAACCTTCACTACTAACAACTCACTGACTATTCCACACTACCTGAGCAGTATGATAACTCCAGATCGCCATACTAACTATAACCTCCACTGCTAACAACTGACTGACTATTCCACACTACCTGAGCAGTATGATCAGTAAAATAAATAAAGTACTGCTCAATAATAACCCTCCACCCCTCATTTACATGAATATGGATATAAAATCCTAATGGTCGCTGTGAATCAATTCTGTGTAGATTGGTTTTCCAGAATGAGCTAAATCTTTTGGACAGGATATTTTGTGATTCCATGGGGGAAACTCCAATGAAACATTTTAGGAAGGATTAAGACTTTGAGTGACAGGGAGGTGTCCAATGCAATACAGCTTAATGCATTGGATACTTCCCTGGCACTCAAAGGGTTAAGAGAACACAGAGACCAGCATTGAAGAGTCATGTCTGCCCTCATGGTCATGATAACCAGTGCTGAATATTGAATTGTAAAGAAGCTTGTAGAGACATTTTTTGCATCCTAGAAGAAAGGTGCTTTCAACTAAAAGGCAGGGAATCTTTACAGTGAGGGCGGTAAAGCTATGGAATTCTTTGTCTCGGGATGTATTTGTAGATAATGTAACTGCTTTAAAAAAAAGCAATGGATGCCTGTCTATATTGAGAGTTATGACAGACACAATTGCAGTGGCAGACAAAGCTACCTACCAAACACTCTTTAGTAATTATTTCGGGGTCACCAGATGCTCAGCATTCTTATTATTCCCCAGTTTCTTTTACCTTATAACACTTGTATTGTCATGGGGCTCTTACAAACATGTCCCGAGGGTCAGCCCCCTCTTTTTCTTGTTTTTTTTTTTTTCTTCTCTCCTCTCTCTGCCCTACCCCTACATCACATGTGTTATTTTGTCTGGGACATAAGTTTCACCTTCCTTCCCCTTAGTCACATACGGCAGACTCAGTTTTATGGTGGTCTTCAGTATCTGTAATACCTGCTTTTCTGACAGCCAATCATCAGCTTTGTTTTTGAGGTTTGGTAGTCATAAGTATGCTGAGTATTTAATTACCTGTATGTATTTCAGTGCTATCTCAGTACTCTATTTTATTTTCTTGTTTGTATCTCTATATTTCTGTATTTTAATTGTCATAACAATTATTCTTCAATAAAGATTCATTTAAAATAAAAAATAAAAAGAATTATGACAGTTGGCTTCGATACAAATAGGTTGTTGATCCAGGGAACTATGTGACTGCCATTTGGAGTCAGGAAGGAATTTTTTTTACCCACTTGGGGCTAAATTAAAAATGGCTTCAGGGTTTTTTTTTTTTTTTGCCTTCCTCTGGATCAACAGGGGGTGTTTCTGGCATGGGTTGGACTTGATGGACACATGTCTTTTGTCAGCCTCGTCAACTATGTTATTATGTTATGTAACTGCACTTAAAGGGATAGTAATACTTAAAGGGATAGTAATACTTTGTTTTATCTTTATTTTATTTTGAAGGCATTAAAAAAACATGAAGAACGATATAAGTTTTATTTCTGAAACCTTTATGGTTCGAGAGATATTCACAAGCAAAGTTTCCCCTCCCGCCCCTTTTACCTAGTATAAGCCAACTCTTCTCAGATGTGGAATCCAGTCCATAGACCAGACAGATAACAGAAGGGGACAATCTTCTTCCTATGAGAACAATGAAAGCCCTGCCCCCCTTGACAAGTTTTTCAGGTTTTTCCCCTTATTTTAATTGAAGATTGTCCCTCTCTGCAGTCTACCTGGGCACCTCCCTTCTGCTCTGGCTGAGCAGTGTTACATCAGTAAAAGGGGCGGAAGGGGGACACTTTGTCATTGAATTACTCTTGAACTACAACTCTGACAGAATTGAAATAACACTCTCCAAAGTCCAAATACCATGATGATTAATTACAGCTGCTTTTATTATGAAAAATTACTATTCCTTTAAACCCTTGAAAGCAATGTGTTACTTTGCAACTGGATGGAGAGCTCTCTAGCATACAATGAGTTAAATAAGAGATTGTTTCTTGGCATGAATAGATACATCCTTGATAAGGTCGTTTGATGTGTAAATACAATATAATGACCGTGGCAAATGTAGGAGTGAAAAATTAAGTAAATGATGTTTTTAACATTGCTTGATTTCTTACGTAACCGGGACTGTGTGAAGCAAAAGACATTTTTGTAATGGAGGAAAAGAGAATCTGGCTCTGTATTACGGTTCCTAATTAGGACTGCGTCACGTAATTTGTAGTCACCATCTGTTAGTTCACAGTTGTTTAGATTTTTTGTTCTCTGATATATATAAATATAAATGATGTCTTTCTAGAAGCTGGCTTCATCTGTGTAAGAAAGGGTTTCCCAATCTTATATTAAGGAAGGTAAAGATGAGAAATTGTGAAGCAAATCGACTGCATAATACCGGACATATTTTGTTTTCCGAATATGACAATACATTTAAATGGAGTTTTTAACCCCTTAAATCCTAAAGAAGTCTCAGAGACACTGCTAAAATTCAGGGGGTTGAAATATCCTTTTAAAAGGATAGTAATGTTTCACAATAAAATCAGCTCCAAGTAATCTTCATAGTATTTGGACCATGGAGAGTGTTATTTCAATACTGT
This sequence comes from Rhinophrynus dorsalis, assembly GCA_037306005.1. Lineage (NCBI taxonomy): Eukaryota > Metazoa > Chordata > Amphibia > Anura > Rhinophrynidae > Rhinophrynus > Rhinophrynus dorsalis. The sequence goes on from CM074723.1 coordinate 17,299,848, forward strand.
CAGAGTTGTAGTACAAGATTAATTGAATAATAAAGTATCCCCCTCCCGCCCCTTTTACTGATGTAACACTGCTCACCTCAGAGCAGCAAGACTGTCCGGAAGGATCACAGAGAGGGACAATCTTCAGTGATCATAAGGAAAAACCTGAAACACCTGTCAATGGGGGCAGGGTTTTTCTTATGATCATAGTAAGAAGATTGTCCCTTGCTGTGACCTGTCCGTCCAAGGACCAGATTCCACATCTGAGGGGAAGCGGCTTACATTAGGTAAAAGGGGCAGGAGTGAGAAACTTTATCATTCAATTACTCTTGAACAACAGTTATGACTGTATTGAAATAACAGTCTCCATGGCCCAAATACTATAAATATTAATTGGAGCTGCTGTTTTTCGGAAACATTACTATCCCTTTAAATCAGTAGGAATTTTCGTTTGTCTCCTATGGTGAAAACTTTTTTCCCCAAAATTGCTAAAATTGACCTTTTGTAAATAAAACTCGTTCATGAAAATGTCTTATGTTTACATCCAAATGGCAAGTTTTATTGTAACAATAGAACTAAAACACAGATTTCCCTTAACAGGAGATGCTGCAACATTCATAGATATACTACAGAACATTAGCTAATATGATTCTGAGTTAACAGAGGAGCTGGAACTTTTTTTTTTTATTTTCAAAAGCTTTATTGAAAGAAGAAAAAGATTTGCAACAATTAGGTAAATAAAGAGCATCATATATAGTGTTACACAATATATAACGGAAAGATAAACATTTGTTTGCGATCACAGCAGATAAAATAATGTTACATTAAACTTATAGATATTATTGTTTGAAGTGTATAGCACAATGATATCTTAACTAGTTTTTGCCAAATCAGAATGTATCACAGGAGATTAAAGGGATAGTAATACTTCGTTTTAACTGTATTTTATTTTGTAGGCATTAAAAAAACATGAAGAATGATATGTCTTATCTCTCAAACCTTTATGGTTTAAGAGATATTCACAAACAAAATATCCCCCCCCCGTTCAACCAGATCAGAAGGGAGGTGCCCAGGTAGACTGCAGAGAGGGACAATCTTCTATTAAGATAAGGGAAAAAGCTGAAAAACTTGTCAAGGGGGGCAGGGCTTTCATTGTTCTCATAGGAAGAAGATTGTCCCCTTCTGTTATCTGTCTGGTCTATGGACTGCATTCCACATCTGAGAAGAGATGGCTTACACTATGTAAAAGGGGCGGGAGGGGAAACTTTGCTTGTGAATATCTCTCAAACTATAAAGGTTTGAGAGATAAGACTGAGATCGTTCTTCATGTTTTTTTAATGCCTACAAAATAAAATAAAGTTAAAATGAAGTATTACTATCCCTTTAAGAAGGAGTTAGATTCCATGAAAGGGGGAGGGGGAAGAATAGAACCGATTTTTTAAGTGCTGCGTTTCCTAAACTCGATTTACTATGCTACTTATCTGAACATTGCCCTCTTTACTCTCCTTGTGTGAGTGGGAAAGATATGAGTGTTCCAGAATATTCTGTTACACGGGCCACAGTGCCACTGCCAGCTGGTCGTGGGGCAGTCATGGGCAGCAGAGACTGCCCGCACAGCGGCTGATACAGAGCTGGATGCTCCAAAGGAGCAGCCTACTGCGCATGACTGCAACATGCACAGAACTCTCCTGCTGCGCATGACTGGTCGTTACACACGTTTTAGTGAATTATTATATAGGATAAGTAGAGCTTTTTTAATGGCATATATGTTTATATGTATAATCCACCATTTAAATTGATAATAGAATAAAAATATTTAAAAGATGAAAAATAAACACAATTTTTATGTTTTCCTGTCATAATTTGTGCTCAATTAGTTTATTTTTAACAGGGACTAGACAAATAGTATGAACAATCTTATATATCTCCCAAGTGTTCCTTTTTAGGGGGTATTGTCCTCTAAGAAGAAAAAAATCCCTATGCCCCTCTTTCCTATCCTGTTGTCCCTTTTTGTATAAGATTAGCAAAAGGAGCACTGTGTCGCCTGTGTAAAAGTAGTCACAGAGCCACACAATGGATATTCTATAGTGGGTGAAAAGGAGTGGGTGGTAGACGGAGTGGGCGTAAGGGAAGGACAATGGACATTGTGTGTGGTGGGAAAAGGTGATTGAGGGCCCACATTGAGGAGTGTGAGAAAGTGAGGTAGGGCAATCATTGCCCCCAGGAATTTCTGGAGAAGTGAAAGTCTGGCCCCTTTAACTGCTTGCAGAGATTTAAACAGGAGTGGCAAGGTGGGGGATTCGCCCCCTGTGAAAATCACACAGCTGGTTTTCTACCTATTGGAGAGACAGTATGGAGGGGATTACCATCTCCTCTTTACTGCTCCCCTTGGGGTGTGCCTGGAACTGATGGCAGCCATCTTCTTTTATTAATATAGAGGTGTGTGTGTGTGTGTGCATGTGGGGGGTGTATGTGTGAGTGTGTGCTATGGAATGTGTGGACTGTGGAGTTTGGGGGTGTGAGTAGGGTGTGTTTGAATGGATTATGTGTGAGGGTGTGTGTGTGAGTGGAGGGTGTGTGTGTGGAGGGTGGGTGCGAGTGGGGGCAGAGTGGGGCATGTGTGGGGGCATGTGTGTGGAATATGTGTGATTGGGGTATGTGAGTGTGAGCTAGGTATGTGAGTGGTGTGTGTGTGGAGTGAATATGTGTCGGATGTGTGTGTTTTAATGTGTGTGAGGAGGGGGAGTGCAAGTGTGCATGTGAGTAGAGTGCCTTCACAAATGGGAGGGTCAGTATGAAGGATGTTTGCAAAAACTCCTCCTTACTGCCACCCCCTGGGTGTGGCTTGCATAGACAGAGTATTTTGGTCATTTGGTCATACTGTCTCTCCAACAGGTAGAAAGCCAGTGGTGTGATTTTCACAGGGGTCCAAGCCCCCCCCCCCCCCCCCGGCCATTCCTGTTTAAATCGCTGCAGAAAAAAATAAATACAAATCAAACCTCATGGTGGGGCATCAGGACCCCTCCTGATACTTGACAGCTACTGATCTCCCAGCCAATTCTGCTGGGAGATCAATAGAGGCGACACAAGGGAGCAAGGGAGATCCCCTGCTTCCAGCATACATGGCAGCATCCTAAGGAAAATGCTGTTATAGCCTAGAAATGCAATGGTGTATGGCGTTTAAGTGCATGCTACTTTCCAGCCTACACTGGATATGAGTAATAAAGTATAAAACAACCCATTTTCTGTGTAATAATGCTAATACTTTAATTTAATTTAAAGTTCTCTCATTGCTCAGCTTTTAATCTCATTAAAAGATATCTATTTAAATATCTTTACCCTGTGCTTTGTTTTTCAATCAGACATTAGATTTAGGGCAGTATGTTCAATGAAGTAGCGAAATATCGTTTGTCGTTTTTAATGACTTTTCATAGTACATTGTCGTTGGGCTCATTAATATTTTCAGAGAGTGTCGGTTGTGATTGGAAATATGTCGTGTGTCCTGACTGAAACTGTCGTATGGAATGACAAAAAAAAGTGTTAACTAATGACAAAAATGTCTTTAAAAATGCATTTACTAACGACAAAAATGTCTTAACTAAAGACAAAAATTCTCACATTCAGAACACATTCCCTCCACGTTTTTCTTAACGTACATATTTTGTCTTTTGAAAGACATTTTTTTATCGTTAGTTACGACAAATTTTCTTTTCCTCTATTCGACACTGGGGAATAGTTTAGCCACACCCTAGCCCCGCCCCTTTGCCCATCAATTCTGGAGTCGTGTCAAACACAAAGGACATTACTAGTTTTTTGTCGTATACTCTATAGAAAATTATGTCGTTCATGCACACAATTACTTATTTTTGTCGTTCATACAACAATTTTTTGTCGTTATCCCTTTGAACATACGGCCCTTAGAGATTTTTGGTTTAGTGGTTATGGACTCTTTAACCTCAACATAGCTGAGTTCTCTGATCTGTGTGACACAGTCTATATGGTTAATCACTCATCTGTCCTGAAATTTCCTCCCTCCTTCTCCATACTATTTTCAAATGACCTGCACAGTCCTAACATGCTAATTTTTACAACATATTTCAATTTAATTGTTTCATTTTTTTCATATACTTGTATATTTAAAAACTGAAATTTAGCTTGTTTGCATGTGGGAAATATTTATCAAGTTGTTTGCCAGTCAAAAGGGAATCTGCTTTAGAATTAGGATTGCTTGCACTTAAACAGTATTAATTTTTGAAGTAACTACATTCAACCCAGAGATGTCAGAGTTCAGAGTACTAGTTCACAGGAGAAGAGCAAAGAAAAATAAATGGTTTATAGCATGTCACCTGCGTCACTATTTTAGATCCCGTTTCTTCAAACTACCTTTCAATGTCTACTTTTCCATTTTAAATACACAAGCACACTTTAACATCTAATACTATCATGCCAGCTAGATCTGAGCACTTCAATGAGATTGGCCAGGCAGTGATGTAAAATTAATGTGATGATGTCAATTTTCATTTTCAATTAGTTCTACTCATCCATTATATTTTGACCTGAAGTCATTAAAAATAGATATTGAGGCTAAAGAAGAAATTGAGTGATTTTATGGCAAACCAGCAAAGGAACAAGTAAACATTCTCTTTGATTTAAATTGGGTTCTTAAAGGGATAGTAATATTTTGTTTTATCTTTATTTTATTTTGTAGGCATTAAAAAAACATGAAGAACTATATAAGTCTTATCTCTCAAAACTTTATGGTTTGAGAGATATTCACAAGCAAAGTTTCCCCTCTCGCCCCTTTTACCTAGTGTAAGCCATCTCTTCTCAGATGTGGAATCCAGTCCATAGACCAGACAGATAACAGAAGGGGACAATCTTCTTCCTATGAGAACAATGAAAGCCCTGCCCCCCTTGACAAGTTTTTCAGGTTTTTCCCTTATCTTAATTGAAGATTGTCCCTCTCTGCAGTCTACCTGGGCACCTCCCTTCTGATCTGGCTGAACAGTGTTACATCAGAAAAAGGGGCGGGAGGGGGATACTTTGTCATTGAATTACTCTTGAACTACAACTCTGACAGAATTGAAATAACACTCTCCAAAGTCCATATACTATGATGACTAATTAGAGCTGCTTTTATTATGAAACATTACTATCCCTTTAAATGCTACGATGTCTACAAAGCATTGCTCCGCAATTCATTGGAGATCTCACTAGCATTCAAGTGATCAAAAGTCCAATTTAAATCCGAACTTTCACTCAAATTAAAGTGTCCCCCAAGTCACTATGCACATAGCAATACGCATATCAATACTAGTATTATCCTGATTATGTCCAATGTTATTGAGAAATCCAACTTGTTCTGAGATGAACAGACAGGCATCAGAGCAGACATCTTGCTGAAGAGACATCTGTGCGCCTTCACTATCAGTCCTGGTCTCCTCTTGGATTCGTGAGGGGGAGTTGCATTGTACCTTAAGGTAACAGGAAGGGACTGACAGAGCAGGCACACAGATGCCTCTACAGCAAGATGTCTGCCTGTGCGTCTGGGAATGAGTTGGATTTCTCAATAAATGCTGGACTTAATCAGGATAATACTAGTATTGTTATGCGTATCGCTATGTGCATATTGATTTGGGGAGGCTCTTTAATTCGAGGGAAAGTCCCACTTTAAAGGGATAGTAATGTTTCATAATAAAATCAGCTCTAATTAATCATCATAGTATTTGGACCTTGGAGAATGTTATTTCAATTCTGTCAGAGTTGTAGTACAAGAGTAATTCAATGACAAAGTATCCCCCTCCCGCCCCTTTTACTGATGTAACACTGCTCAGCCAGATCAGAAGGGAGGTGCCCAGGTAGACTGCAGAGAGGGACAATCTTCATTTAAGATAAGGGAAAAACGTGAAAAACTTGTCAAGGGGGCAAGGCTTTCATTGTTCTGATAGGAAGAAGATTGTCCCCTGCTGTTATCTGTCTGGTCAATGGACTGGATTCCACATCTGAGAAGAGATTGCTTACACTAGGTAAAAGGGGCGGGAGGGAAACTTTGCTCGTGAATATCTCTCAAACCATAAAGGTTTGAGAGATAAGACTTATATTGTTCTTCATGTTTTTTTAATGCCTACAAAATAAAATAAAGATAAAACGAAGTATGACTATCCCTTTAAAATCAGTGACAATATGTGGAATGTGGTGCAGTTGCCATACCATGAGTTACAATATTTCTTTCTTCATGCATTTCTTTTAAATGTGCTTAATTATTTTCTTGCATTAATGGCTAAAGAGTAAAGTATGTTTAAAAGCCGTTATTTTCTGAAGTATGTTCCTATAGGAGCCGCATATGGATTGTACAAAGAATTAAATAACGCTATTAATTTTATAGATTCATGGAATCTGAAGCTAGATAAGGACCAATTAACCCATCTAATCTACCCACTTTCCTACCTATTTAAAAAGCTCATAAATTAAAGAACCTGTCTTTTGCCTTTCCACATTCTGCAATCGCATCATATGTACAGTAAACGTATCTGTACTTTTTATTTTTATTAAATCTTCACCTAATCCTTTACATATTTTTATGCCCCTAAAATATAGCTCCCTTGGGGCTCGATACTGTTAGCCCTGCTAAAAAAAAATAAAACAGGCGTAGTGGTTTTTTAAGTCAGGTTTTGTTTTCCTATTACCCAAGTTGTTAAAACAAAATCAGCGGCAATTATACCTACCGCCAGCCAAAAAATAGCCCATAGGAAACAACTAAAAACAATGCGCAAGTAGCATAATATTAAAGGGATAGTAATGTTTCATAATAAAAGCAGCTCTAATTAATCATCATAGTATTTGGACTTTGGAGAGTGTTATTTCAATTCTGTCAGAGTTGTAGTTCAAGAATAATTCAATGACAAAGTATCCCCCTCCCGCCCCTTTTACTGATGTAACACTGTTCAGCCAGATCAGAAGGGAGGTGCCCAGGTAGAGTGCAGAGAGGGACAATCTTCAATTAAGATAAGAGAAAAACCTGAAAAACTTGTCAAGGGGGGCAGGGCTTGCATTGTTCTCATAGGTAGAAGATTGTCTCCTGCTGTTATATCATTCTTTATGTTTTTTAATGCCTACAAAATAAAATAAAGATAAAACGAAGTATTACTATCCCTTTAACTTGATCTTTCTGTCATCAAACGTACGCCTATTTCCTTGGACTTTGACATTTAGCAAGTCTTTTAGGCGGTAGTTTAAGGTGTATTTGGATAAAAGCAGACAGCGCCATTTTTGTTAGTATGGCAACATGTGCGGCCTACCCCAGCTTTGTTTTACTGTGGTTCTACAATACAAAACCGGTAAAACACGTTTTCAAATTACACGTTGTTTGTTTTTACTGTAACGCCGGTTTAGGCATGGCTAATAGTATAGAGCCCTTGATCTGTATTTACAGAGAGCTGACAGTCATATGCAGTAAAATGAATTAATGAATTAATATGCTTATTTATATAGTGCCACAAGTGTACACAGTACTTTACAATTTACAGGTTTAGACAGTAAAGGGTTACAAGTGCTTTGCAGAGTGAAACACTGGAAGTGAGGTCCCTGCCCAAAAGCTTACAATCAAAATGGTAATGGGAGAAATTCAGAGTACATAAGGGTCAAGTGCTGAATACAGTGCTAGTTCTGATGATGGTAGAGGACATCAGTAATGTAAGTAATTTATAAAGAGCCTATATTGTACAAAGGTACTGCCTTCTAGCATGTGTAAAGGGGAACACTCACCTCCTTTAAAGTGATCCTTATTTGATTACACATGTATTGGGAACGAACAATCTTTTTTATTTTTCTTTTTTTTTTTTTTTTTTTAAATCGCTTTGCTTAAAGGGATAGTAATGTTTCAAAATAAAAGCAGCTCCAATTAATCTTCATAGCGTTTGGGCCATGGAGAGTGTTATTGCAATACTGTCAGAGTTTTAGTTCAAGATGTAACTGATGTTACATTACAAAGAGCATATTTAAAGGGTCCTCCCGCTTTCCTACTCGTTTATTATAACATCTCCTCGGGGATTTTTGATTTTAATTTTATTTACATAAGGCCTTATAGGTGTTTTAGAGTAGGAATTGCCTTAAAGTGAGATACCTTGACGGGGTGGCAAGCTTACAAATGACTTGGCCAGTCTGTGAAACCAAAGTCTCACTTATTTACTAAGAAATATTATACATGCCCAATTCAGGGTACACACTTGTTCTTTATATAGAGGAGCGCAGGTTTGTCTTTCTGTCTGTGGATGATGCTGGTCCCTTTGAACATAAAGGGCATCTGACACAATATGTTAGCAGCAGCAATAGCAGGACCTCTGTCTGTGACCCATCACTTGCAGCCACTGGCCCTAGGCAGTAGTAACCAATGTTTCTATAATGGATGATCCAGCTCTGCTTTTAGCCCTTACCACATCTGCTGGGAAATATTTCCTTAAAAAAGCATTTATTATATCTCCTCTTACTTTTCCATCATTTGATTTATGGTCATTTATTTTTCTAGCAGTCAGTGGTGTACCTAGTCACTGGGGGGCCTTGATGCAAAAATTGTTTTGGGCCCTCAAGGCAAAAATATCCTTACAGTTTCGTAACTAGAACCTGTTATAGTTGGGAGCAGATGGGACCCCCTTGGATGTTGGGGCTCAGGGCAAATGCACCCTCTGTACCCCTTCCTCAGTTCCCGATTTACATCCCAAACCCCTCTAGGCAAGGCACTGTAGGTGCTTTTAGCTCCACCCATGACCACACCCCTACTCCTCATATGACTCCACCCCCAACTCCATCCAATGTTTTCTGGCACATAAAAAAACCCTTGGCTTATAACAAGCAAGAACAAAAATGTTTAACCCCTCAACTGCAGTTGAATTGGAGATCTGTTTAGCATCCAAGGGTTTAAATAATAGCCTGTACAGGGGATTAAAACTGGTGCGATTGCTCTGGCCACACTCACAATTCAGACTGTAGGTGTGGCCAGCACCTCCCCTCAAAATTTGGCACCCTAGGCAGTCACCTACTCTACCTATTGGGAAATCCAGCCCTGCCCCTGCTAGTTAGATTTTTCCCTCCTGAACTTTATTAAACCCTTTAATATATTTGGAGATTCATATCCTCACCTCTCCCTTCTGTACTCAAAACTATACATATTATGCCCATGGCATACTTCGTGATTTTTTACATTTATTTTATCCATGAACCACTTTAACATATATCTTTAAAAAGTCCCTAATTTACTGATGTCTTCAAAGAAATGTTCTCCAGAACAATACACTGTGCTTTAAGTGAGGGCAAACTAGTGATCCGTATAATAGCATTTGAACTTCTCTTTTTCTGCTGATAATTCCTCTTATTATACAACCCAGTATGCTGCTGGCTTTTCCTACAGCAGTACTGTATTATTTGCCTGGAAAAAAAAAAATCTTACCTCCCATATATTACTGGTAAGAAGTACTAAATCTTTATGCATTAAAAGGTGCAGCTATTTGCAGGCAAGCATTGAAAAGTGGTGCCTGAATAGAAGGCAATTACTGTTGTATGGAAAAGAATGGCTGTCTGCTTAGCTGCACACTGTGTGGTTAATCAGGCAAAAGTAATTGATATTTGGCCAGCGTGCACCTAATTAGATACAAGGAGTGCGGTCGGTGCCTGATTGGGTACAGTGCATGCGCCGAATCAAGGGCAGAGTAACGCAATTACTAGAGGGGCAGACTAGGCAGGCCAAATGTTTCTTTTCTGCCGTCAAATTCGTTGTTTCTATGTAATTCACTCCTTTCATTATTGTTTACAACTCTGCTTCATTTAGATTGCAGGGAATAATGTAAAACAACACAATATTTGTCCAGCTTGTATCTGCAAAAAGGTCCAGTGTTTGAGAGCCTGTTTGAATTTTAGTGAAAAAACTATCCTATATAATAATTCACTAAAACGTGTGTAACGACGAAGTCATGCGCAGTAGAGACTGCCCACGCCACGGCTGATACAGAGCTGAACGCTCTGCGTATGACTGCTCCGTGACCGGCTGACAGTGACCCTGTGGCCCGTGTAACAGGCTCTTTAAAGGGATAGTAATACTTCGTTTTAACTTTATTTTATTTTGTAGGCATTAAAAAAACATGAAGAACGATATAAGTCTTATCTCTCAAACCTTTATGGTTTGAGAGATATTCACAAGCAAAGTTTCCCCTCCCGCCCCTTTTACCTAGTGTAAGCCATCTCTTCTCAGATGTGAATCTGGTTGTATGACAGGACAGATAACAGAAGGGGACAATTTTCTTTGTATGAAAACAATGAAAGCCCTTCCCCCCTTGACAAGTTTTTCAGCTTTTTCCATTATCTTAATTGAAGATTGTCCCTCTCTGCAGTCTACCTGGGCACCTCCCTTCTGATCTGGTTGAACGGGGGGGGGATACTTTGTTTGTGAATATCTCTTAAACCATAAAGGTTTCAGAGATAAGACTTATATCATTCTTCATGTTTTTTTAATACCTACAAAATAAAATAAAGTTAAAATGAAGTATTACTATCCCTTTAACTAGTTGGCAATAAAAAGAAAATATATAGTATATATTTGTAATATCTTTTGAATGAAGCATTTCCAAGCATTGATTAACTCTTTGAAGGTTACGGAAGACTCCAGTGCATCATGGATCAATTCGTTGGAGACATCTGTACCATTCAATGGGTTAAAGGAATTAGGTTGAGTTCATTTCTCACGTTTATATTGTTGAGTTTTAGACAGGTTTGACTCAAGTCATCAGAGTTTTCTTGGCGGCAGCAATTTTATATATGTTTTTTAACTTGTCGATTGATTTTCCCATTTTTTTCCTAAAACAGAAAGCCGGTGAGAGATGCTGATCTGACAGTTCGATAATTACAATGTAAATCACAAGGAATGTATTTATGAGGAAGTGTTTGTTACAATTGCTGATCAAACTGCTATCAAACTGCATCATGAGCAAAAGGAAAGAGATGCAATTGTGCTGCAAGACAACCACGCCACAGGGGACAAATGCAACTTGCCATTTCCATTCATTTAAAGTGTTGTTTAATTCTCCCCTAATATATAGTTGGTTTGATCCAAAATTGCCCCTATTTTCTTTTCTGCAAAAGGCCGTAAGGATTTTAGAACCCTAGATAATATTTTGTGTGTTGTCTTATAAGAGAAGGCCTTATGCCTAAACATGTTAAACCAACTCCACTATAGGGGACACATAGAAATTCCATTTGATTTAAATGGAACTTTTAAACCCTTGAATGCTAGAGAGGTCTGTAATATATTACAAAGCAATGCACTGGAGACCTCTCTAGCTTTCAGTGTGTTAAAAAAAAAATTAAATCAATGTCAATCTGGGGAAATTTTATGTGTCCCCTATTGCCCTGTTGGTTTACTCCAGAATTGCACTGCTCCACCTTTATGCATAAGACCCAATTACACTAGAACAAGATATCATGATCAAAAGTTAGAGGGTGGAAAATTCTAAATTAATGTGCTTTTTAATAGTACAGACAAATACAGTTAACTATGGCTGGCCTGGGGGACAGGGGGGCAATTGCCCTCTGGGACGGTCATAATTCTGTGCCAGAGGTCCACTGCCACAATCAATTTCTCACTTGTTTCTATAAATGGAGTAAACAGAATTTAAGGAGCTATACTAGTAATGTACCTCCATTTCAATTATTAGCTCTGTGGTATAACTTGTGCAGTTCCATTTCAGTTGTAAGCTCTGTGGTATCACTAGTGTATCTCCATTTTATTTGTAAGCACTGTGGTATCACTAGTGTAATTCCATTTCAGTTGTAAGCTCAGTGGTATCACTAGTGTAGTTCCATTTCAGTTGTAAGCACTGTGGTATCACTAGTGTAATTCCATTTCAGTTGTAAGCTCTGTGGTATCACTAGTGCAGTTCCATTTCAGTTGTAAGCTCTGTGGTATCACTAGTGTAGCTCCATTTCAGTTGTAAGCTCTGTGGTATCACTAGTGCAGTTCCATTTCATTTGTAAGCTCTGTGGTATCACTAGTGTAATTCCATTTCAGTTGTAAGCTCTGTGGTATCACTAGTGCAGTTCCATTTCAGTTGTAAGCTCTGTGGTATCACTAGTGCAGTTCCATTTCAGTTGTAAGCTCTGTGGTATCACTAGTGTAGCTCCATTTCAGTTGTAAGCTCTGTGGTATCACTAGTGTAGCTCCATTTCAGTTGTAAGCTCTGTGGTATCACTAGTGTAGCTCCATTTCAGTTGTAAGCACTGTGGTATCACTAGTGTAATTCCATTTCAGTTGTAAGCTCAGTGGTATCACTAGTGTAGATCCATTTCAGTTATAAGCTCTGTGGTATCACTAGTGCAGATCCATTTCAGTTGTAAGCTCTGTGGTATCACTAGTGTAGATCCATTTCAGTTGTAAGCTCTGTGGTATCACTAGTGTAGCTCCATCTCAGTTGTAAGCTCTGCGGTATCACTAGTGTAGTTCCATTTCAGTTGTAAGCTCTGTGGTATCACTAGTGTAGTTCCATTTCAGTTGTAAGCTCTGTGGTATCACTAGTGTAGCTCCATTTCAGTTGTAAGCTCTGTGGTATCACTAGTGTAGATCCATTTCTGTTGTAAGCTCTGTGGTATCACTAGTGTAGTTCCATTTCAGTTGTAAGCTTTGTGGTATCACTAGTGTAGATCCATTTCAGTTGTAAGCTCTGTGGTATCACTAGTGTAGATCCATTTCAGTTGTAAGCTCTGTGGTATCACTAGTGTAGATCCATTTCAGTTGTAAGCTCTGTGGTATCACTAGTGTAGTTCCATTTTAGTTGTAAGCTCTGCGGTATCACTAGTGTAGATCCATTTCAGTTATAAGCTCTGTGGTATCACTAGTGTAGCTCCATTTCAGTTGTAAGCTCTGTGGTATCACTAGTGTAGCTCCATTTCAGTTGTAAGTTCTGTGGTATCACTAGTGTAGATCCATTTCAGTTGTAAGCTCTGTGGTATCACTAGTGTAGTTCCATTTCAGTTGTAAGCTCTGTGGTATCACTAGTGTAGATCCATTTCAGTTGTAAGCTCTGTGGTACCACTAGTGTAGTTCTATTTCAGTGGTAAGCTCTGTGGTATCACTAGTGTAGATCCATTTCAGTTGTAAGCTCTGTGGTATTACTAGCGTAGCTCCATTTCAGTTGTAAGCTCTGTGGTATCACTAGTGTAGTTCTATTTCAGTGGTAAGCTCTGTGGTATCACTAGTGTAGATCCATTTCAGTTGTAAGCTCTGTGGTATCACTAGTGTAGATCCATTTCAGTTGTAAGCTCTGTGGTATCACTAGTGTAGATCCATGTCAGTTGTAAGCTCTGTGGTATCACTAGTGTAGATCCATCTCAGTTGTAAGCTCTGCGGTATCCCTAGTGTAGATCCATTTCAGTTATAAGCTCTGTGGTATCACTAGTGTAGATCCATTTCAGTTGTAAGCTCTGTGGTATCACTGGTGTAGATCCATTTCAGTTGTAAGCTCTGTGGTATCACTATTGTAGATCCATTTCAGTTGTAAGCTCTGTGGTATCACTAGTGTAGATCCATTTCAGTTGTAAGCTCTGTGGTATCACTAGTGCAGATCCATTTCAGTTGTAAGCTCTGTGGTATCACTAGTGTACATCCATTTCAGTTGTAAGCTCTGTGGTATCCCTAGTGTAGATCCATTTCAGTTATAAGCTCTGTGGTATCACTAGTGTAGATCCATTTCAGTTATAAGCTCTGTGGTATCACTAGTGTAGATCCATTTCAGTTGTAAGCTCTGTGGTATCACTAGTCTAGATCCATTTCAGTTGTAAGCTCTGTGGTATCACTAGTGTACATCCATTTCAGTTGTAAGGTCTGTGGTATCACTAGTGTAGATCCATTTCAGTTGTAAGCTTTGTGGTATCACTAGTGTAGATCTATTTCAGTTGTAAGCTCTGTGGTATATCTATTGTAGCTCCATTTCAGTTGTAAGCTCTGTGGTATAATTTGTGTTGCTCCATTTCAATTGTAAGCTCTGTGGTATCACTAGTGTATCTCCATTTCAGTTGTAAGCTCTGTGGTATCACTAGTGTAGATCCATTTCAGTTATAAGCTCTGTGGTATCACTAGTGTAGATCCATTTCAGTTATAAGCTCTGTGGTATCACTAGTGTAGATCCATTTCAGTTGTAAGCTCTGTGGTATCACTAGTGTAGATCCATTTCAGTTGTAAGCTCTGTGGTATCACTAGTGTAGATCCATTTCAGTTATAAGCTCTGTGGTATCACTAGTGTAGATCCATTTCAGTTGTAAGCTCTGTGGTATCACTAGTGTAGTTCCATTTCAGTTGTAAGCTCTGTGGTATCACTAGTGTAGATCCATTTCAGTTGTAAGCTCTGTGGTATCACTAGTGTAGATCCATTTCAGTTGTAAGTCCTGTGGTATCACTAGTGTAGCTCCATCTCAGTTGTAAGCTCTGCGGTATCACTAGTGTAGATCCATTTCAGTTGTAAGCTCTGTGGTATCACTAGTGTAGATCCATTTCAGTTGTAAGCTCTGTGGTATCACTAGTGTAGATCCATTTCAGTTGTAAGCTCTGTGGTATCACTAGTGTAGTTCCATTTCAGTTGTAAGCTCTGTGGTATCACTAGTGTAGGTCCATTCAGTTGTAAGCTCTGTGGTATCACTAGTGTAGATCCATTTCAGTTGTAAGTCCTGTGGTATCACTAGTGTAGCTCCATCTCAGTTGTAAGCTCTGCGGTATCACTAGTGTAGATCCATTTCAGTTGTAAGCTCTGTGGTATCACTAGTGTAGCTCCATTTCAATTGTAAGCTCTGTGGTATCACTAGTGTAAGAAATTCTATATAACCCCTCTTACCAAGGGTACAATTGTTGTTTGGGGATTGGTTGTAACTTAAGAATCACACAGATAAGGGATACTATTGAAAATGTTTGTATTATGTACAGAATCAAAATACTGTTACAGTTTGGGTGGTATATACATGAACAAAATAATATCATAGATTACAGGTATGGAAAAGATGGAATTGAACTGGATACCAGTAAATTATATGATGAAAATCTCCTCACACCCTCCAGCACAAATCTTGGTTTCTGGTGTCTTATCTGCTGGGCTCACATCTGGACAGGAATCAGGACTGCTGTGCTCAGGCTGCTCTCATTCTCTTCTCCTCTGCTCTCCTCCAGTTCTCCTGAAGTTCTCCTTAAGTTCTCCTGAAGTTCTCATTCCACCCCCAAAAATACTGCTTCTTTATACCATTTTTAATATCACTTAGGTCTGGTGTAAACTGGTTAGCTCCACTGACCGTTCCTCACCACACCCACTTGCCATTCATGGTGACATCAAAGATATTATTGATAGGGAAGACTCCAGGAACAGGAGCATTTGGTGTCTTATCTGAACTCTTTGTTTAGTTGACAAGACAGTTTGGCTTGTCCTTACTCCTTTCACATTTAACTAGAAGAGACCTTCATTTGAGTTCTCAAACACCTAACCAAGGAAATGCATTCTATAAAAATCCTTTGAAGCAACCCCCTGCAGTTTGGGACAGCTGAAATTGTCTTGAAACTCTTAATTAAGCAAATAGAATTCCCACTGTTCTAAGCCATAAAACAGATCTATACCCATGTATTTTATAGCTATAAATATATATACATATACACACACACACATAATAAATAGCATACAATGTCCATATCCATAGAGATAAAGACATGTATACATACACAAACACACATATACATCTCCACAGACAAACCCCTGTTATAAGTCATATTTGATCCATTTTGACTTTCTTACATTCCCCGTCTAGAGGGTGAATATTTGTGAAAATAAGAGCCCTCTCATCACAAAATGGATGTCCTGGTGTGTATGAATTAACCTTGTGCACAAGAGTTGAAATTGAAACCGTTTACTGTTACAGGAATGACTTGACAACCACCCATAGTATAATATCATGAATTTAGGGTACTGTGAGGTAATTAATCTAATTGTTAGAATACTCATAGTTACAATATAACTATTAATTTACAGTCCTTTAGCCACTTTGCATATCTTGAACCCACTTTCATGACTCCTGCCGCTTTATGCCCAGCTGCTCATATGTTTGGTTATATCCGTTCCTGCACGTTTGTACACCTGTGCCACAATCACTTCTTCCACCACTGTGTCCTTCCCCTGACCCATGTTTGAGTCTTATTTTGGGGTGCAAGTTACATGTGGCTCTCACACCTACCATATATCTCTTAGTACTGTGTAGTGTATTTGAGACAACCACTTACCATAGGACAGTTTATTGAGTGTGATAGGGTGGTGGGTTATTGTTAGTACTTATAGCACATTTATATCATAGACAAGTGTACTGAATTCCTTTACCAGAAGTGAACTGAAAGGTGGGCTTGATATTTATTTATTAGTGACTTTAGGAAATTATAAGATACACTACATGTAAAGCATATAGTGTGATCTTGGCCAAATCATTGATGGTACATGTCACCCCTGTCTCAGTCTCCTTATCAAATCCAAGTCTGGTTATCTGTAACAAAATGACAAACAGATGTTACTAAAAATAATATACAGTTGCAATGGTACTTTGCTTCCCTAATATTAGTTACATTATTCAGACTGGTGTGGGCATTTGATAAAGAAAAACAAAAGTATCACTTCTTCTATTGCCACTGTCTATTAATTATAACTAAGCTCTTCCTGAAAGACACAACATTTACATATGCAAACTGGTACTCTTATGTAAAATAACCTCAGACATTATACAGACAATTTACAGTTTCTAATTCATACAGCTTCAGGAATCTCTACAAAATACCATTTATCTGCATCATTCTCTGAAGATATATGAATAGAACTGTGCCATGTGCCATTTATTCTTATTGGTAGCACCCCACCTTGATAATGTGAGATAACTCCAAAAAAACAAGAAAAAAATGAGAAAGTAAAAAAAAATAAAAAAATAGAATAAAAATAAAAAAAAAGTATAGATTGAATGCTGCTTTCACATTTTACAATTCAGTCTATTTTAAAGGCACACACAAGCAGCATGCAACCTATGTAAAAATTATACAACCAGGTGTTGCCTTTAAAAAAACAAAAAGACAAAATATAACTGAGGATATGTGTATCTTCACCTCAGTATGGCAACAACTCATAAAAAGAACAAAAATCCTTCTTCATTTATCCAGCCAGGATTTGCTGGCAGTGCAGGTGATTGAAACAAAAAACTACAATAAAAATAATTTAGAATTTAGCCCACCTGACTGTACTTCATAGATTTTAGATGCTTTTCCTTAAAAATTAAAAATAAAAACACATAAAAATGTAAGGTCCTCTATTGTGGCTGAAATAAACAAGATTGGTAATTGCAATAACCATTTCTGGTCACATTTCTTTCATTGTCAGTTGTATTTTTTCTGAAAAACAAAATTTAAGGAGAAACATTAGATACATAAAAAATTGTTAAGGGAGCTTTATAGAGAGAGATTCATTTCCTCCCTTTGCCTGTGCACCTTCACAAATAGGAGTACACAACACTTTGGACAGCTCCAACTTTAACATTCCTAATTCCTCCATGTATAATTTCCTTTCATTTTTAAGTTGGAAATTTTCTTTTTCAAGTCTCTCTTTCTCTGACTTTAAAAACTGATATGGGATCCTGGAGGCAGAAAGAGGAATTTTGTTGCTTGCACCTGCATTATTTATTTTCTGCCCTCTTTTATCTGCTGGAAGGCCTTTACAGTTTCTTGCTATGTGTCCAGTCTTGTTACATGCAAAACACCTAAACACATTACCATTTGTACAATGCCTAGGAACATTTGCACATCTCTCCCTTCCTTGTGAAGGGGCCTCTAATTTAGACACACTTGTATGGCCAGATTTATCTCTCCTTACAATTGCCTCAGCCCTTTTGAGAGAACTAAACACTAAAGCAATACTATTTTTAGCAGACACAGACAAACCCACTATTTCACGAATTTCTGGTGATACATTCTTCAGCAATGCCTTCTTATAAGTATCATCATTCTTATTTGCCTGCACACCAGTTGGGAGTGTTAGCTTATATAACACAAATAATCTATTACTAAACTCCTGTACACATTCTCCCATCCTCTGTGCACAGTTACCAAATGCAGAATGACGATCATATTCCTCTGAACCCAGCGATTTCAATATCTCACTCAGAAGTTGCTGCTTTGTTCTAGGGTGCTCAAACACCTCAGAGGACAGACTTGATCTCAAAGATTTATCTAGACTAGACATAATCACATCAAATTGGTCTGCCTCACTTAAATTTCTATTAATTTTTTCAAACTGATCAATTTTTATAGTTACCTCTATAGGATCATCAGTAAATGCTATGCATCCTAGGTCTCTACTCAAAGCAGCAAGTTCATTACAGGAAAGAGATCTGGAAACACTGGTTTCAGATACCAATAATCCCTGTGAATCTATCTTTTTCTCAATGGACACTGACGCCATTTTCACAGCAGGTATTCCACATTCATTCTTTCTTCCATCATTTACAAACATATCCAAATCCATTCCACACACCATACTTTCACCACAGTTTGGAACATTAAATGCATCAACAACCGCATTCCTCTTTCCTAACTGCTCTTTTAACCTGTTAATTTCTGACAAACAATGAGAATGATCAGCCTCTTTAGTGCTAGAGGATGTCAGAGCTCTAATGGTGCCCTGGGCATCTCTCAGCCTCTCCAAAAGCTGCTCATTCTCAGTACAGAGTACTTTGTTTTCAGCCATTGTCTGCTGGTTGGCAATGTCTGCAGATATTTTGTGAGACTCTATGACATTATTCAAGTCATGCAGTTTACCCTCCAAACTATCTTTCTGCTTCTGCAGTGATTTGTACTGCTGTGCTATCCAACCAGCAGCAAAAATCAGTGCAGTTTTACCTTTTGACTTTGATAATTTCTTTTCACTGATTGCCATGGCCACATAATTCTGAGCTTGGACCCAGGGATCTGATGTGCCCTCCATGCATTTGACAATAAGCTCAGGGTTTGAAACCTTGGCAATCTTCTTCACTAAACCTTCCATTATACAGCGGAAGACTATAGTTATTTTACCAAAATTAATACAAAGACAAAAGGTACTTAACAGTATTTTGAATCAGCACAAAATAGAATATATTATCCACTTATAAATGTATTTCTGTGTCACACCAAATCCCTGCTATCTGGCTCGCCAATCTGTAAGAAATTCTATCTAACCCCTCTTACCAAGGGTACAATTGTTCTTTGGGGATTGGTTGTAACTTGAGAAGGGAAGACTCCAGGAACAGGAGCATTTGGTGTCTTATCTGAACTCTTTGTTTAGTTGACAAGACAGTTTTGCTTGTCCTTACTCCTTTCACATTTAACTAGAAGATACCTTCATTTGAGTTCTCAAACACCTAAATCAGGAAATGCATTCTGTAAAAATCCTTTGAAGCAACCCCCTGCAGTTTGGGACAGCTGAAATTGTCTTGAAACTCTTAATTAAGCAAATAGAATTCCCACTGTTCTAAGCCATAAAACAGATCTATACCCATGCATTTTATAGCTATAAATATATATACATACACACACACATAATAAATAGCATATAATGTCCATATCCATATAGATAAAGACATGTATACATACATAAACACACACATATATATCTCCACAGATAAACCCCTGTTATAAGTCCTATTGATCCATTTTGGCTTTCTTACACTAGCATAGCTCTATTTCAGTTATTAGCTCTGTGATATCACTAGTGTAGATCCATTTTAGTTGTAAGCTCTGTGGTATCACTAGCGTAGCTACATTTCAATTATTAGCTCTGTGATATCACTAGTGTAACTCCATTTCAGTTATAAGCTCTGTGGTATCACTAGTGTAGTTCCATTTCAGTTGTAAGCTCTGTGGTATCACTAGTGCAGCTCCATTCAGTTGTAAGCTCTGTGGTATCACTAGTGTAGCTCCATTCAGTTGTAAGCTCTGTGGTATCACCATACCTGGGAACTCTTTGGTTTTGCCCCGGAGACTTTGGATTTCACAGTGATTTACCGGGTCTCCGGGGCAGTCTCTCAATCTCCTGGTTGATCTTCATCCCACCCCAGTTCCTCCCATTCCCCACCCTCTTACCCTCATTCAACATATATTTTGGCTTTTTTTTTCTTTTTTTTAATTATTTTTGCCCCGCCCCCTCGTGACTAAGCCCCACCCCTTTTATGACACGAATCGCATCATTTCCCTCCCCTATCATGCTGGCAGGGCTGCCCTGTTATGTTCCCAGGTATGGGTATCACTAGTGGAACTCCATTTCCATTGAGAGCTCTGTGGTATTGCTATTGTAGCTCCATTTAAATTGTAAGCTCTGTGGTATCACTAGCTTAGCCCCATTTCAATTATAAGCTCTGTGGTATCACTAGTTTAGCTCCACTTCAATTGTAAGCTCTGTGGTATCACTAGTTTAGCTTCACTTCAATTGTAAGCTCTGTGATTTCACTAGTGTACCACCATTTCAGTTATAAGCTCTGTGGTATCACTTGCTTCACTTCATAATCTTAATGCCAGCTATAACATTAACAAAAGGGGGTGGGCTGGTACATTGGGCTACAGCAATAGTAGAAATAGGCCACATGACTATATTTGACCCCCAGGCAAAACGTTGCCAGCCCTCCCCTATTATACTGTTAGGGAATTCAAAAATGCCTGGCAGCGGACATAAGTTTATTCTAAGAAGCTTGTAAAGACCACATTTTTAATTAGACAGGATTATTATTTTCTGATTTCAAAATCTATGTTTCTGTGTTTTATTTAACTGAATCATTTTTATGTTGTATGCTCCTTGGTATAAAGAATTAATTTAACACGGATGGATTAATTTATTACGGTTTCTTAATTTTCTCATGCCATTGGATGATTGTCTTTGTATTTCATCGATCCCAGTTAAACCTTCTTTTATTTCTGAACAAAAAGAACCAAGGACATAACATGATAAGGGTGTTAATCTACTCTCATTAGTGACAATAGCAGACCAACCTCAAATGATCTTATCTGAGCAGATTAAGATAAGAAATGCTATTGGTGTCTGCATTAAAGGAACACTATCACATACAAATGAAATGGGGTTATGCAGACTTATATACCATGTACTCAAGCTGTCATCTGAGCAAATCCTCTATTTTATACCTGAGGCCTAAAATCTAGCCTTATATATGACATGTGGAGGTGTCCATTTTTGCTGTGTGCCCTTGTGCCCTTTTAACAAAAAAGAAAGTTGCCTCGCCTCCCGCACTAAACCCCCCCCACACCGCCCAGTCAGGTCTTTGCCTCCTTTAGGACAGGCCTGTAGATGCTGCGCTCCCTCGTCGGCTCTTTAGTATTACAGAGCGCTTGGAGATGACATCATCTCCCAACGCTCTGCATGAAGAGAAGACCGCGCGGGAGCTCCAGCAGTTACAGGTCTGTGCCAAGGGAGGCACATACAGCCCTCTCCTGCCGCTGGACCACTAGGGAAGAGATAGGAAACGGACCAGGGGGGCAATGTGGAAATGATGGAGCAATATGGATCTGATGGGGGCAAGATGGAGATGATGGCAATGTAAGGATGATGGGGCAATGTATATGAGGGTATGTGGGAGCTGTTGACAATATGGAGCTGATGGGGGCAATATGGAGATGAAGGGGGCAATGTGAGGGTAAGTTGGAGCTGATGGGGCAATATGGAACTGATGGGGGCAATATGGAGATGATGGGGCAATGTGAGGGTAAGTTGGAGCTGATGGGGCAATATGGAGCTGATGGAGGCAATATGGAGCTGATGGAGGCAATGTGAGGGTAAGTTGGCGCTGATGGGGCAATATGGAGATGATGGGGGCAATGTGGAGCTGATGGGGGCAATATGGAGCCGACAGGAGACAATATAAGGGCAATATGGAGATGATGGGGGGCAATGTGGAGCTGATGGGGGCAATATGGAGCTGACAGGGGACAATGTAAGGGCAATATGGAGATGATGGGGGGCAATGTGGAGCTGATGGGGGCAATATGGAGCTGTCAGGGGACAATGTGAGGGCAATATGGAGATGATGGGGGTAATGTGGAGATTAGGAGCATTGTGGAGGTGTCCAGTGCAGATGGCCAATGGGGGGGACGCGTCAGATTTCTGTGCCTACAGGCTCCTGCGATGTAAATTATTTTCTTTTTTTTTTTTAATATATATTTTGAATAAATAATTATGAGAAGTGCCCTTTTTTCATTTGAGCCCCTGCCCCCCGAAATGTCTGTGTACGTCCCTGCCAGTGGCACGCTAGTGATGATTCTCTGCAATAATGTGTCATTTTGTGGGCAAGTATAATACTAACTCTGCTCTTGTGATAACCAGGTTCTGATTCTCTATCCTGTGTGTCACTTGGATCTACAGCTTCCTTAATTGCAGAACAAGTCACATAACCCAGGTTCACTGGCTGTTTATTAAAATGCCCTTCAACATTATGGGGGAGCAGAACTACATCTGGGACACTGAGAAGACTATTAAGCCTGAGTGAACCTGAAGACACTTAAATCTTAAACGACCCCCATATAGAGTGTGACCCGTTTATGTTTTTTAAAATCCCTACCATTGCAGATTCTTCAGTGTGGCAGGGCTTGGTGATGTAAGGGGGCAGTCACATCTGGATATTAGTAATCCAGCTTCAGTGCACTCAGTCCATATTGAAACTAACCAGCAAGGTTGAGTTGACAGGCTGAGGTTGCCCCAGTCCTGTTGAACTTGCAATACTCTCTTACTTAAAGGGATAGTAATGTTTCATAATAAAAGCAGCTCTAATTAATCATCATAGTATTTGGACCTTGGAGAGTGTTATTTCAATTCTGTCAGTGTTGTAGTACAAGAGTAATTCAATGACAAAGTATCCCCCTCCCGCCCCTTTTACTGATGTAACACTGTTCAGCCAGAGCAGAAGGGAGGTGCCCAGATAGATTGCAGAGAGGGACAATGTTCAGGGAAAAACCTGAAAAACTTGTCGAGAGGGGCAAGGTTTTCATTGTTCTCATAGGAAGAAGATTGTCCCCTGCTGTTATCTATCTAGTCTTACAACCAGATTCAACATCTGAGGGGAGGCAGCTTACACTAGGAAAAAGGGGAGGGAGGAGGATACTTTATCATTCAATTACTCTTGTACTACAACTCTGACAGAACTGAAATAACACTCTTCATGGCCCAAATACTATGATGATTAATTGGAGCTGTTTTTATTGTGAAACATTACTATCCCTTTAATCTGAGTGAGAGCAGTAGTGGGGACCACGGAATAGCAGAGTGCTCAGAGGGACTTATTCAGCCCCAGAGACATTGTAATTAATGTACATAGTGGTAACTGAGGAAGGGGGGATGGACTAAGCTACAGCATGTCAAGAGCATTCTCACACATAGCTCAGAATACGTCTGTGTCTAATGGCTGACTCTGCTTATCCACTGCAAAAATATCTCTCCATTGTCTTTAGCATCCAACGGTTTAATATTGTTTGGGTATTTCAAGAGAGGCCCACAGTCTGTTTTAGATATTCTGACAGATTTATTATAGAATATAGACACACACGTCAGCAGGGGAGGGCTGGCCTGGGGGGTAGGGGGGCAATTGCCCTCTGGGCTAGGCATATGTCCCGACCGGTGGGAAGTTGCCTCACTCAGTCTCCTGCTTGCTGCAGGAACTTAGAACTGAAATGAAACTGCACACATGATACCACAGAGCTACAATGTAAATGGAGCTACACTAGTAGCATAACCCACTTACTTTGTAAGCTCTATAGTATCATTATTGTAGCTTTACTTAAAGGGATAGTAATACTTCGTTTTAACTTTATTTTATTTTGTAGGCATTAAAAAAAACATGAAGAACGATATAAGTCTTATCTCTCAAACCTTTATGGTTTGAGAGATATTCACAAGCAAAGTTTCCCCTCCCGCCCCTTTTACCTAGTGTAAGTCATCTCTTCTCAGATGTGGAATCCAGTCCATAGACCAGACAGATAACAGAAGGGGACAATCTTCTTCCTATGAGAACAATGAAAGCCCTGCCCCCCTTGACAAGTTTTTCAGGTTTTTCCCTTATCTTAATTGAAAATTGTCCCTCTCTGCAATCTACCTGGACACCTCCCTTCTGATCTGGCTGAGCAGTGTTACATCAGTAAAAGGGGTGGAGGGGGAGATACTTTGTCATTGAATTACTCTTGAACTACAACTCTGACAGAATTGAAATAACACTCTCAATGGCCCAAATATTATGATGATTAATTAGAGCTGCTTTTATTATGAAACATTACTATCCCTTTAAATTGTAAGCTCTGTACTATCAGTAATATAGCCCCATTTGAACTATAATCTACGTGGTATCACCTGCCTTACTTTACAACATTAACCCTTTGAGCACCAGAGAGGTATCAAACACATTGCAGCGTAATGCTTGTATACCTCTCTGGCACTCAAAAGATTTGTGCCAATTTCAAAATTGACAAAAGGGGGTGGGCTGGGGCAGTGGGCTTGAGCTACAGTAGAAACATGCCTCTTTATTATATTATTATATTTGTCCCCCCATGGCCAAAAGTTGCCAGCCCTTCCCTGCAAAGCACATCACAATTACTGTATGTGGTAGCAAAGAACTCCGACCACTGCCGGCGTAATATGGTCTGCTCTCATTTCCACGGAAATTGGCTCTACTTTAAAGGAGCAGTAAACTTTTTTTTTATGAAAACACATATTTTACAGAGCATTTCCTGCTGAATAAAAAACAAGGTCACTCCCACCGCTGTCAGATGTTTTATTCAAAATTTATAGCAGTTCAAATAATCAGGAAGTGAATTTACTGTGTTTACTTCCTAATAGTTCTACCTGACAGGAAGTGACTCAGCAGTTTCTATCACATTCTATGGAGAACTGTATGTCGCTAACTTTTCTGACTTTCCTCTCCATTAGAATCTAACAGGAAATCTAATTAGAATTTGACCACTAGAGGGCACTGCTAATGTAAAAAAAAAGGGGTTTAAACTGCAATAACTCTGGAAATATAAATCTCTCGGCAGTGGGAGTACCCTTATCTTACTCCACAGGAAAATCCCTACAATATATATTTTTTCATAAAAAAAAGTTTACTGCTCCTTAATTTAGGAGCACTAGCTAACTTTGCTGTTAATTTAGTAGCATATGCTATTCAGTGTCAAGGCATTAATAGGTTTTTAGCATCAAATCGTGAGCAATTAGCACATAAAGTTATGGCTTTTATAAAATAGTGAATGCTGCACTTTCTTGTATGGCGGAGCAAGCGCTCTGATGGCTCTCTATTTGTGGCTGTGGCTTCTGCGGAAAGTCCAAGTATGTTGTCTCCAGCTGTCAAAGCTACACAATGGGGCAATCAAAGGAAGAAAAGAAAAATTATAATAGTGCTTTAAAAATAAAAATTCTTTATAAGGTTATTATTACACTCACAAACATCAAAGAAATAAATGCACATCAGAGTTTGTCTTGACTCCTTACTCTCCACTTTTGTGTATGATGGCAAACAAAGTTAATAATAGAAGAGATAAAAGAGATCACCTATTGTGCAGTATCATATGAATACCTTACGAGTAAAAAGAGAAATGAGCTCACAAACTACTGTGGGTTAAAGGTATAACATTTATTATCTCAGGCAACAAAAATCCCTACTTTATGACCCACATCAGGGGTTGACTCAGGGCTTAAAATGTGAAGTCCTTTGCTACTAGCCAGACCTGAAAAGTTACTCGCCCCTGCAAGCCATAACATACCCACCAGGGCTGAATTTCTACTCACCAGGGCTACATTTTCACTTGCCATTGTCTAGTGGCGAGTGGAAATTTTGAGCCCTGGGTTGACTTCACCAGATATGCTTGAGTGGACCTCTCAATCCAACCTCTGTGTGTGTTTGTGTGTGCCACCTACTAGTGGCCGTTCTCGATTGCCCTAGCTGGTCCACTTCTCTCACACATTCTATGTCAGATAGGATTCAGTGTAGCAAAAAACTCACAAGAGTGGTATAAAGGTGATACCTTTTAATAGATATCTGAGGACATAACAAGTGCAAGCTTTCAGGACACTAAGGTCAACCCATGCCTGAAGGTACTTGCACTTTCTATGTCCTCTGTTAGCCATTAAAAGGTATCACCTTTATACCACTCTTGTGAGTATTTTGCTACACTGAATCTTATCTACTCCACTGGCTAACACGGTACCAGATTTTTTCTGGACATTCTATGTCAGGCATCCTGCCATTCACTTGACACGTTTCACCAGAAAAGACTGATTCTTATAATGCATAGTAGAATAGACAATCAATGGCTCATTGAAACTGAAGGAAGGGAAAGTGAGTTTTTCATCCTGTCCTCCTTAGTGCTGACTACATCACAATCCAGGAAAAAGTTTTATAAAAAGCTTTCTAAATTATATGTGTTCCCAAAGAGGATATTTATCTTACCCAATCTATTCTAATGTATACAGTATATGGATATGAGATCTGCCCAAATTAAAATCCAACTCATATAGATTCAAACGCACTATACAAAAAGAATTCAGGCGATCCCTTCCTACTGTTCCCCAATTAGTATAGATAACAATAAAGTCGCAAAAGTCAAAACGATAAACCACAATATTATAAATCCACAGATCTATACTCCAAAATGATCTAATCATAAATTGTAAAATACACAAATTAATAAAATAATAAAATAACACAATCAACTGGTCTTATTTGTTCAGAAAATAAATCTATAAACTTGCATAATGCAATCTAATGTTCCGTTGTATCAAAGACCGGTATCTCCATGTACATGTTATACCGTCTTACTCCTGGTTATCCAAAATAATCTTCTCTCCTCCACTCTCTTGAGGATATACAAGAGAGGAAAAGAAGAAAAGTCCTTTTAGAATTGAGTCTATTGCACACTGTAAAAGTGTAATAATCCACTCACATTTAGGATTCCTTTACTTAAAGTGTTAGTAATGTCTGAAAAAAACTTTTTTTTGCATTTAGAAGAGCTTAAAAAGCTGATCTAAATGCAAAAAAACGTATCTCTCAAACCCCTATGGTTTAAGAGATACAGGTGTTTAAAGTTTGATGTTTTCTACTGACAGCTGTAAAGCTGTCAGCGGGAGATCTGTGTCGGTCGTCACGCTGGGGCTTGAGAAGTGCCGAGATCTCGTTATTTACACAGAATCCCTTCATTGGAATGATCTAAAATGTGTGCCTGAACACTAGGCACTTCTCAAGCGCCAGCGTGTCGACCGACACGGATCTCCTGCTGACAGCTTTACAGCTGTCAGTAGGAGAAATCAAACTTTAAACGCCCGTATCTCTTAAACCATAGCGGTTTGAGTGATACGGTTTTTTGCATTTAGATCAGCTTTTTAAGCTCTTCTAAATGCAAAAAAGTTTTTTTAGACATTACTAACACTTTAACATCCACTGGTCCCGTATCGCTGGATCCTCCCAGTTATCACGTCACTCAATCACTTCACAGTGTGTGATTCCTTACTTTCAGGCTGGCCAGCATCGCTTTGTCAATCCTTGGTTGTTGTGATCCTTATATACAGAATGGAGCCTAGGAACAGCAACACACACAGCAAGGTAATTCCGAGTCTCCCAATACAGCCAATCCAGAGCAAACCCAGATGTCGTGGGTCACGTGAACCACTGCAATCGTATTCCTGAATTCAACACACAGCCACTTGTCCACTTCAGATGGTTCGTTTTTGATTCCAACAACATTTTTTTCCCAATAAAGTGAAAAAGAGGACACATAAGTCTTGTAAAATATAAAAGAAGTTCAGTCATACCATAATTATTAAAATATAACCTTTATTAATGTGCAGTGAACATAATTGCAATGTGGAATATATACGTATATATAACAGGCAGTGATAATATATTTGTGAGATAGCTCGGTTGATTAATACAACAACTGTAGACTCTGCTCAAACCTCAGGATCATAGGTTCTGGTCCTGGAAAGGTCACCTCAGTCTTTCTTCCTTCTGAGACAGATAAAATCAGTACCCAGAGCATACTTGAAAAGGAGAGATAATCTTCATTTTATCCTTCCTGGTAACATAGTTTCATTTTAAAAAATGGTAAAACTTTTCTAGTGGAAGAGATTAAAGGGATAGTAATACTTCGTTTTAGCTTTATTTTATTTTGTAGGCAATAAAAAAACATGAAGAACGATATAAGTCTTATCTCTCAGACCTTTATGGTTTGAGAGATATTCACAAGCAAAGTTTCCCTCTCCCACCCTTTTACCTAGTGTAAGCCATCTCTTCTCAGATGTGGAATGCAGTCCATAGACCAGACAGATAACAGCAGGGGACAATCTTCTTCCTATGAGAACAATGAAAGCCCTGCCCCCTTGACAAGTTTTTCAGGTTTTTCCCTTATCTTAATTGAAGATTGTCCCTCTCTGCAGTCTACCTGGGCACCTCCCTTCTGCTTTGGCTGAGCAGTGTTACATCAGTAAAAGGGGCGGGAGTAATGTTTCAACCCTTTATCTTAGTAATGCTGCATTCACTATATATCTTAAGAAATAATATTAGGAATTATCCCCCTCATGCCTCTTTTCACAAATCCAGGCCACCTCCCCATAAATTTGGGTTCACTTTTAAAATGTTGCATACAAAAGAGCATGCAACTTAACACAGCATTCAAAAGGGCGACATGAGAATCTCGCCCTGCATAAAAGTGTGAGATTCTCATGGCGCAGCATTAAACAGTGCAGTGCTTTAGGGCATTTTCTTGCAATGAAAGGGGAATTTATTTAAAGAAATGTCACAGCTTCATGATTTTTTTACTCTTTGCTCTAGCCATGACATGCAATAAGTGAAAAATGGTAACGGCTAAATAGAAATTCTTTTACACTGACTATCCCCATCATCCTCAGTAAAGGAGGACAGTATTCTTTAACAAAAGTGAAAGTGTTAGTAATGTCCACAAAAAAGTTTTATTTGCATGTAGAAGAGCTTAAAAAGCTGAGCTAAATGCAAAAAAAAGTATCTCTCAATCCGCTATGGTTTAAGAGATACAGGTGTTTAAAGTTTGATCTCTCCTACTAATAGCTGTAAAGCTGTCAGCAGGAGATCTGTGTCGGTCGACACGGAGGCGCTTGAGCAGAGCCGCGATCTCGTTATTTACCACAAATCCCTTCTTTGGAATGGTCTAAAACAAGTGCTTGAAAACCAGGCACACGTTTTAGACCATTCCAATGAAGGAATTTGTGGTAAATAACGAGATTGCGGCTCTGCTCAAGCGCCTCCGTGTCGGCTGACACAGATCTCCTGCTGACAGCTTTACAGCTATTAGTAGGAGAGATCAAACTTTAAACACCTGTATCTCTTAAACCATAGCGGTTTGAGGGATACGGTGTTTTGCATTTAGCTCAGCTTTTTAAGCTCTTCTAAGTGCAAAAAAAACTTTTTTGTGGACATTACTAACACTTTAACAAAACATACCAAAAATGTCCTAAACAGTTGCTGAGCACTGCACCCGGGCTCTCCCTTCCCTTCTCTGCATGTAGAATGACAGTACGGAGTAAAGCAGAGAAGGGGAGCGAGAGCTCGGAGAATCGCTCAGCAACTTTTTAGGACATTTTTGGAATGTTTTGTTAACTTTTCTTAAAGAATTCTGCCCTCCTTGACTGAGGATGATGGGGATTGTAGTCTAGTGTGTACATGGGGCAGCAAGTCAATGTAAAGGAATTTCGATTTAGCCGTTATCATTTTTCATTTATTGCATGTCGTGGCTACAGCAAAGAGTAAAAAATCACGAAGTTGTGACATCTCTTAAAATAAATTCCCCTTTCAATGCAAGAAAATGCCATAAAGCGATGTGCTGTTTAATACAGCAACATGAGAATCTTGTGCTTTTCATGCAGAGCGAGATTCTCATGTCACCCTTTTGATCAGGGAAACCTGGGGGGGGGGATTCACTAAGCAGTGATAAAGAGGTGATAAAGTGGAGATGACTTCTCCAGTGATATCACTTCTCCTATGTTATTCTGTGCACTAAGATCTCCAATGTTGAAGAAATCTTAGTGAATAGGCTCCATAGAATAATATAGAAACTGGAGAAGTGATATCACTAGAGAAGTCATCTCCGCTTTATCACCTCCTTATCACCACTTTATCATCACTTAGTGAATCTCCCCCCCGGTGAATTCGGTGTTAATTCGCATGCTCTTTTGTGTGCGACTTTTTAAAAGGAAACCATAAATCTGGAGTCCAGTCGCTTGACTGGACAGAGAGCTATGAGGCCAAAACTGCTCCAGCACGAATACGGAAAACCCTTCCCCCTTCACAAAGAAGAGCAGGGTTACCTGTATACTGAAAGAGGATTGTCCCACATTGCCATCTGCTTGCAGCTCCGAGGCTCGAAGGATGACATGAGTATAAGGGGAGTGAGGGGGACAATTCATAATATTATTTCTCAAGATGTATAGCAAATGCAGCATTACTAACTTAACGGATCGGCTGTATGCAGTATAAGAAAGTATAAGAAAGGATTGTAGCTTTCTTGAACATGAAACAATACTATCCCTTTAAAGGGATAGTAATGTTTCATAATAAAAGCAGCTCTAATTAATCATCATAGTATTTGGACTTTGGAGAGTGTTATTTCAATTCTGTCAGAGTTGTAGTTCAAGAGTAATTGAATGACAAGGTATCCCCCTCCTGCCCCTTTTACTGATGTAACACTGTTCAGCCAGATCAGAAGAGAGGTGCCCAGGTAGACTGCAGAGAGGGACAATCTTCAATTAAGATAAGGGTTTTCATTGTTCTCACAGTAAGAAGATTGTTCCTTGCTGTTATCTGTCTGGTCTATGGACTGCATTCCACATCTGAGAAGAGATGGCTTACACTAGGTAAAAGGGGCAGGAGGGGAAACTTTGCTTGTGAATATCTCTCAAACCATAAAGTTTTGAGAGATAAGACTTATATCGTTCTTCATGTTTTTTTAATGCCTACAAAATAAAATAAAGATAAAACGAAGTATTACTATCCCTTTAAGTTATGCCCTTTCCTTTCTGGTCTATCACATGATACAGATCCCTGCATAAAACTGTTGTCTAGATCACATTTAGGCATGTTTTGACACCATATATAGTCTCAAGAAAACAAAACAATCAAAAAGCAATCATCAGATGTGTGAGCCAGGTGTTGCATATATTCATTCAAGTTATTAAAAAAAAGAACAGAAGGGTAGGGCAATTGCAATTCTAAGTCATAATTAGATAATTGGTTTGTAATTACTTAACTAAGTAATGGCAGATCAGTGGAGACCTATCAAAATACGGAGCTGTAAAAGAACAACATATACAGTCAAAATGCATAAACAACAATAAATTTAACCCCTCAAATGTCTGTCTTGCAACGGACTAGTATATGTGGGTAAAAGGAACCGGAGGAGAATACACACTTTAGGTTAAGGAAAAAATAAATGCTTTTTGTTAACATAACTTAAAGGGATAGTAATGTGTCACAATAAAATCAGCTCCAATTAATCCTCATAGTATTTGGGCCATGGAGAGTGTTATTTCATTACTGTCAGAGTTGTATTACAAGTGTAATTGAATAATAAAGTATCCCCCCGCCCCTTTTACTGATGTAACACTGCTCACCTCAGAGCAGCAAGACTGTCCGGATGGATCGCAGGGAGGCACAATCTTCAGTGATCATAAGGAAAAACCTGAAACACCTGTCAATGGGGGTAGGGTTTTCCTTATAATCACAGTAAGAAGATTGTCACTTGCTGTGACCTGTCTGGTCAAGAGACCAGATTCCACATCTGAGGGGAGGTGTCTTACACTAGGTAAAAGGGGCGGGAGGGGGATACTTTATCATTCAATTACTCTTGTACTACAACTCTGACAGTATTGAAATAACACTCTCCATGGTCCAAATACTATGGAGATTAATTGGAGCTGCTTTTATTGTAAAACATTACTATCCCTTTAATCTTTTGTTTCACATTTAAGGGTGTGACTGATATCAATTACACTTCAACACTTTGAATGCCAGAGTGGCACGCAATGCATATATAACTTGTGTTGCTGTACTAAATGAATTCGAGGGAAATTATGTTTGAACAAAGCATGCTAAAAAGAGGCCAAAATTGCTCTTCTCTAATTCAAAAAAATACGTCCTGAAGATGGACAGAATATGACAATGCATTTGGTTATCGCATATTGATGAATAAGTGATATCCAGACATGCTTAGTTCTTTGCTGAATAGGTGAATGGCTGAAGCGCAATTATATCCCCTGTTTTCATTCCACACTGAGCCATTCATGGACTGAATATCTAGAGGGTGATGTACGAATACGATTCTCCGCTGAACTAGGCACTGAAACAGATATAAGGTCTATGCACTTATAATGCCAATTTACTAAGCTACTTGCACTAAAAATTCTTCTCTGTACAGCTCTCGTATCAAGGGGAGGGCTGTGGGGAACTATATGAGCGTCTCAGTATGTTCCTTGAATATAGAGCTTGCTGGCATTAAAACAGGGGAGGGCTGGCAACTTGTGGCCTAGGGGGCAAATTCAATCAATTGGCCCATTTCTACTATCTTTCCAGCCCGCTGTCCCAGCCCGCCCCATTTTGTTAATCTTAAAATTGGAAATAATGTTGTGAAGTAAGGCGAGTGAAACCAAGTAGCTTACAACTGAAATTGGGCTACACTCGTGATCCGACAGAGCTTTCAGTTGAGATGGAGCTACACTCATGATACCACAGAGCTTACAATTTAAGTAACACCAATGATACCATAGAGCTTACAATGGATAATGAGTTATGATACTAATGTAGTTCCGTTTGTATTGTAGCTCTATGATATCACTTGTGTTGATACATTTCAATTGTAAGCTCTGTGACATCATTAGTGTAGCTCCATTTACAGTAGCAAATGTGAGACTAAGTGAGCCAGTGGCCCACTGGGCCAGAGATATGACTGGCCCAGGGGGCAATTGCCCCCCCCCCCAGGCCAGCCCTCCCCTGCATTAAAGCACTAACAACAGAGGAGTGTGTGTGCACACTGGTATGCACTGAAGTGATCGTACACTCTAGTGCATACCCAGAACTGCAACTGCATAACAAGGAAGCTACCATCCCATAGCAAGAAATTAGCTAGTGGATTCTTACATTCCCCTATTATCTGCAGCTGGTTTATAGTTTAGATTGCCTGACTTGGCAGGAATGAGAATTCATTTACACAGCCTGGGCAGTATCTACACAGGGCTCAGAGGGAACAGTTTGGACTGGGCCTGGCATCCTAGGAGGCTCATCAGTACCTGGACCCAATAAGTTCTAGAAATTTTGCTTTAGGGGGTTCCAAAAGTGTTTGCATCGGGGATCTCCAACTGCTAGTTGTGTTATTGTATGCAACTGATTATTTCCCTCTGCTCAGAGAGAAACAGCTGCACCTCACTGATGACTCTCACTAAAACCCAAAAAGTACATGTGGGGTCTTGCTGTTTCTCTTGTGCAGGGGAGAGTTGTCTGACATTTTGGCAGTGGACAGTCTATGTGCAGAACCAAATAGATATAAATATGGAAATGTTTCCTCTGTAAAGGCACAACGGAGGGAAAAAAAATGAATGCGCAGCAACAGAGATATCTCATCCCTAATAAATAAACTACTAAGATGTATTTGTTCTGTGTGGGCTTGTCACGCCTATTTTTGTTTTCTGGCGGTGGACATAACGATAACAGTGTTGATGTTTACTGCAAAACACACACCACATCTATTAGCCAGTGGAGTGATGTTTTGTCTGTTGCGGTCTGTGTGAAAATGATGTGTGATGAACTGTATGCTTCTGTCTCTAGCATCTGTCACTGTCAGTCAAGCTCAGGTGTGAGATTTCGTGCCAAACAACAATTTTGTTTTGTTTTTTATTTAAACTATCCCTGTATGTCACTGTGTGTGTCAGTGTACAAACCACACCAACACTCCCTGCAACTACAAGCAACTCCAGCTTCCCCTCTGTCTGTCTGCCTCTACACTAGAAGCTAGTGTCAAAATGTCATCAGCTTTATCTGACTTTCTCTCAGTCCAGTCTCAGGCTCAGACAGCTCAGCTGACAGTCATTTATACTTAGCAGTCAATAAGTTGTTTGTTTTTGTGTTTTTTAAAACTCCAATTTCTCCCTTTACATTCCCCATCTGTCACGAGAACAACTGTTTACTACCAACACCCTGAAACCACAAGTCTCCACTAGCTAGCAGAAAAATCCATCTGCTTTCTCCCTCTCTTCCAAACACAGACTGACAACATTTGGTAAACTGACACCCCCATTCATACTTTATCATGGTTGTAATACATGTGTGAAAATCTTCACATGAAGGTAATTACATTATTATCAGTTTTTTAAATGCAATGAAAAAGCAGAAAAACTGCACTTTTGCATTTGGGATTCTCATGTGAAGCAGGAAGAATAACTTTTCTTTAGTCAAAATGTTCCCCCATGGGGGCGGACATGACAGTTTCTTGCAGTATTTTTCAAACTTGAAGCAGGCAAAATGCATGAGCAGAGTGTAACGCTTTCAAGTCAATCCATTGCACACCCCTTCTTGGTATTAAAGGGATAGTAATACTTGAAAATAATTTTATTTTATATTGTAGCCCTTAAAAGAACATTAAAAATGATATAAGTCCTATGGTTTGGGAGATATTAGCAAGTAAAGTAAAATTCCCTTTTCCTGCCTGTCTTAGCCAAGTGTGCCATCTAGTGGACAGATTTGGAATCCAGTCCACAGATCTGCCGGCAGCTCTTTAGCAGTGCCGAGATCACGATCTTTAAAAAGAACTACTTCATTGGAACTGTGTACAAAGTGTGCCTGGCTTGCAGGCACACTTTGTAGACCATTCCAATGAAGACATTATTTGTAAAGATCGTGATCTCGGCACTTCTGAAGATCCGCGGCTGGCCTATGGACCGGATTCCAAATCTGAAGGCTTGAGCAGTGACTTCACTCCAGGGGAAACTTTACTTGCTAATATCTCCCACACCATAAAGGTTTGGGACATAAGACTTATATCATTTTTAATGTTTTTTTTTAAGGGCTACAATATAAAATAAAAATATTTTCAAGTATTACTATTCCTTTAATGGGTTAAGAAAGATTACCATGTGCAGTGAGCAGAGACTGTGGTCCTACAGTCCTACTGCCAACTGTTATGTCTGCCTCAGTGAATTCAGGTCTGTTTGAATAGTTATCTCTAAAACAAAAGCACAAGGGGCAAAACTAATCTGGGTTATTTGGATCTACTGGCTATAGTACGGAATGTATTTTGAGGTGTTGGTTCTCCTTTAGATGGATAACATGTTGGAGGTTATGCACCAAGGAGTGATAAAGAGGTGACAGAGTGGAGATGACTTCTCCAGTGATAGCACGTTTCCAGTTCCTATGTTATTCTATGGAGCCTATGAACTAAGATCTCCAATGTTGGAGAAATCTTAGTGTATAGACTCTATAAAATAACACATGAACTGGGGAAGTGATATCACTGGAGAAGTCATCACCACTTCATCACCGCTTAGTGAATCTCCCCCCTGGTGAATTCGGTGTTAATTCGCATGCTCTTTTGTGTACAACTTTTTAAAAGGAAACCATAAATCTGAAGTCCAGTCGCTTGACTGGACAGAGAGCTGTGAGGCACAAACTGCCCCAGCACCGATATGGAAAACCCTTCCCCCTTCACAAAGGAGGGCAGAGTTACCTGTGTACTGAAAGAGGATTGTCCCAAATTGCCATCTGCTTGCAGCTCAGAGGCTCAAAGGATGACATGAGTGTAAGGGATGTGAGGGGGACAATTCATAATATTATTTCTCTTTATCACCACTTTATCTCCGCTTTATCAACTCTTTATCTTATGCATCCCCCCTGCCCCAATATATATTGCCAATTGTAGAAAGCTTGCATTCACTGTATTGTACAATAAAAGAGTTGCATGTGTGATTGTACCCATGTGTATTGCTGAGCTCTACAGATCCATACACTTAACAGATAAGAGCTTGACCTCACAGTCATCATCAATAAAATCATTAGTTCAATCTATATTAACGACAGTTATTACATATTTATATTGTCAAAGTTGCTGAGGCTGATAAAAGTCATGAGCCCATGAAGTCCAGCTTTTGTCAGATCTAATCTCTCCAGCTGTAAAACAGCACAGACAATTTCATATATCTGAAGATTTATCAGGATATGGACACTCCTAACTATGTATGTTATGTGACTGGCTTTCTGATCTAACAGCAACTTGTCATAAAGCCTTGATGTACCTTTAACAATGCGAGGCTTTAAAGGGATAGTAATACGTACGTATTACTAATCCCTATATTAAAGTCCTGTTAAAAAGAAATGTATTGCCCCCAGTGTCATCTCTCAAACCTTTATGGTTTGAGAGATAATCACTCCTAAAGTTGCCCTCTCCCTCCCCCTTCCCCGAAGTCAGCGTTGTAGCTGACTGAAGGGAAATCCGGTCATAGATCATCAGACGGCTCTGCAGCAGATCCGCGATCGCGTTAATAAAAAATATACATTTCACTAAAACGGTCTACTACATGTGCTTGCAAACCAAGCAACAAACCAAGCACACGTAGAAGACCATTTCAGTGAAAGATTTCTTTTTTATTGTAGGTATGTATCTCTATTTATATAGCGCCATACATGTACACAGCGCTTAACAGAATTTGAAATAATACAATACAAAAATACAGAACAGGGTTAAGAGCATTAAGCTAAAGTGCGATCATTGCATTATTTGTGGGGAAAGTGCAGCAAGGGAAACATACACTGGGAAAGGGAACCTGCCCCAAGGAGCTTACAATCTAATTAGAGTTCATGATGACATACAGAGACAGTAGGGGAGGATTATAAGTGCAGGTACAAGGTGTAGTGAATGAAGTGCAGAAACATTCTGATGTGACTATCTTTGTGCAAGGATGAGGGTATTGCTATTCAGATGCCTCCTTGAGCAGGTGGGTATTGAGGAGATGCTTGAAAGTGATGATTGTGGATGATTGGCGAATGGTGATGGGGAGAGTATTCCAAAGTCGAGGGGTAGCCAGTGAAAATCTTGTAAATGAGAGATGGCTCAAGTTGTTTAGGGAGAGGTCAGGAACAACCCTTGAGAAGACCGTAGGGGACGGGAAGGGGTGTAGCGGGAGATAAGAGCAGAAATGTAAGAGGGTGCTGAGGAGCAGAGAGACTTACAGGAGAGGAGGAGATTCTTGTAAGAAATACGATACTTTATAGGTAGCCAATTGAGGGATTTCAAGAGGAGATGAGAAGGAAGGTATCTGGGAGCAAATGTGGTGATTCTTGCGGCTGAATTGATAACGGATTGAAGTGGAGAGAGATGAGAAGCAGGAAAACCAGAGAGTAGAATGTTACAGTAGTCAAGTCTAGAGACAATGAGAGCCTGATTGAGAGTTTTTGCAGTTGACATGCAGAGGAAAGGACGTATTTTGGCAATATTTTGTAGGAAGAAGCGACATGTTCTAATGACAGCTTGGATATGGGGGGAGAAAGTTAATTTTGACCATGGAGCATTTTATATTTTTTTTTTTTGCTCCTTCCGTTTCCAGACCCCGAACGGCGTGCAGCCGCGGGGGAAGCCTGGAATTCCATGACGGTCATAGTACGTCATAGGCTGTTCAGTCAGATTTACCCATGACGTACCATGACCGTCAAGGGTCGTTAAGGGGTTAAAAACTGTCCATGTTTCATGACAGCCAAAAGACCAGCAAATGTACAGTTAAGGAAATATTCATAATTGGTACGGTATGCTAATATATGCTAATTATGTCATCCATGCAGTACCAGTGACATTTCATATGCTAATTAAAGGGTTAGTAATGCCAGTATTTAAGTTGTTGTTATATTGTACATGTAAAAAAAATAAATTATCTGGAGAAAGTCCCATCTCTCAAACCTTTATGGTCTGAGAGATATTCACTGCTAAAGGTCCCCTCTTACTCATATCAGCTCTAAAGATGACAGAAGGAGATCTGTGTCAGCTGACTCGGGGAGGAGTTTCAGTAGAGCCGAAAAGAGGATTTTAGTCTTACTTGTTAAATCCTTTTCTCTTAGTCCATACAGGTTACTGGTAACTCTGGGTAGTCGATCAACCCCTTTAATTAGGCAGGAACAATTCTAGAATTGAATGCAGGAGGTGGAGCCTACCTTCCCTCCTTGGCTGCAGCTAGCCAACCAACTCCAGAAAGATATGAGACACTAACTATTGACTAGATAGTAGAAGGGAAAGAAGACTCCTGTGAGCATGACCCCGAAGGACCCCCACAGTCTGCCACAGGAGAGCAAAGCATGGTCCCTTGACAGGGTGGGAGACCAGTAACCTGTATGGACTAAGAGAAAAGGATTTAACAGGTAAGACTAAAATCCTCTTTTCTCTGTCGTCCAATACAGGTTACTTGTAACTCTAGGATGTCCAACCATTGAGTTTCCCAGAGGCGGGAAGTAAGGCAAGGACCAGGCGTAAAGCCCCCAAAGTCACCAGAGCAGATATGAACCATCAGATCAGAGATAGACCAACAAACAATGAAGTGTCAACAGACACTGAACAGGGGTAACAACACCCCAAAACTGTTACACAGCACAATGAACTAGATCCAACAGGGCTCAAAAGTGGAGGAAGCACTAAGAACTAAAGGAGATCCTAGACAGGCAAGACTGCCTCCAGGATCTTCCTCCCAAAGCTGGCGTCAGCCGATGCCAGTACATCAAAAAGGTGTGCACAGACGACCAGGTGGCAGCTTTGCACAACTGATCAGCAGAGGCCTGATTCTTGTAAGCCCAAGAGGCCCCAATAGATCGTGTAGAATAAGCCATGACCCTGAAAGGGACAGGCTTCTTCCTCAGCTCATACGCCTTATGAATAGTGGACTTGATCCAAGAAGCAATAGTCACCTAGGATGCAGGTCTTCCTGCCCTAGGACCCTCAAGGATGACGAACAACACGTCAAACTGCCTGATAGACTCAGTGCGATGCACATAAAACTTGAGACAAAAAGCACCACATCTAACAAGTGGAGATCCCTCTCCTTGTTAGAGGTGGGGTCAGGACAGAAAGAGGGCACCACAATCTCCTGATTGATGTGAAACTCTGAAACCACCTTCAGAAGAAACTCCTGAGAAGTGCGAAGCATCGCCTTGTCCTTGTAAAACATGAAAAAAGGTGGTTTACAGGACAAAGCATGTAACTTCGCGACACAGCAAACGGACATGATCACCAGGAGAAAGTCCATTTTCCACGTCAACAGGCATAGAGGAATAGTAGCCAAGGACTCAAATGGGGGGCGCTGAAGAATGCCCAAAACCAAGTTAAGATTCTTGAAGGCAGGATGAGTATGAGCAATACCCTGGAAGAAAACCTTGACATCAGTAAGGATGGCAATTCGCCTCTGAAAGAAAACAGAGAGCGCAGAAGTCTGAACCTTAAGGGAACTCAAACTGAGGCCCTTATCCACACCGTCCTGCAAAAAGGCCAGGAACATAGGCTGATCAGGGTAGGCTGAGACAGGTCCTTGTCAGCACACCAAGATAGAAAGGTCAACCAGACACGATGGTAGATCTTGGCAGAAACAGGTTTGCGGGCACTGAGCATAGTATTAACCACCCTGGAAGAGAAACCTTTCTTCTTCACTATTGAGGTTTCAATTTCCAAGCTGTCAAAGCTAGCCGGTGAACATCCTGCTTCCACAGGTAACCCTGTAGAAGAAGATCCAGATGGCAAGGAAGTCGGATTGGCTCCACCACTGACAGATCCAGAAGCTCCGGAAATAAAGCCTTTCGAGGCCAGTATGGAGCAATCAGAACGACTGGACAACGCTCCAGTCGTAATTTCCATAACACCCTGTGCAACATTGAGAGGTGAGGAAAAATGTAGGCCAGAGGGAATAACCAAGGAATGGATATTGCATCCACCACCAGAGCTAGAGGGTCCCTTCAAAGAGAGCAGAACCTCGGAACCTTCCTGTTGTGTCTTGTCGCCATCAGGTCAATATAAGGAAGGCCCCATTTCTGAACAATGAGGGTGCAGCTCCCACTCTCTGCTGTCCACTGTAAGTCGACTAAGGAAGTCCGCCATGATGTTGTCTACGCCAGGAATGTGCACTGCGGATATAGCAGGAACGTCTTCTTCTGCCCAAGACAAAATAACCTTGACCTCTAACCAAGCGGCAAGACTTCTTGTTCCACCCTGCTTGTTGATGTAAGCCACGGCCATGGCGTTGTCAGACTCCACTCGTACCGGACAGTCTTCCAGCTGAGATGTCCAATGACGAAGGGCATGAAATATCGCCCAAAGCTCCAATATGTTTATAGGAAGGAGAGATCACCGACCCTGAGCGCTCAGGTGACCCAGGACCGCTCCCCAGCTGGAAAGGCTGGCATCTGTCGTCACCGTGGTCCAGAAGGATACCAGGAAGGACTTGCCTTTCAGCAGATTGGAGAGGTTGAGCCACCATGACAAACTCAGTTCAACATGAAGAGGGAGGGACACTGACATCTTCAGAAGGTCCAGCTGACACCTGCACACCTGGATCACGAACCTCTGGAGCTCCCTGGTGTGCGCCATGGCAAACTGGACCGCTTCTATGGTGGAGATGAATTTCCTCACTAAAGAGGACAGCTTCTTGAACCAGAACTACAGAAACCCTGTGGGTGATCTGGTGAGCTACCTCATTCATGACAAACACCATGCTCTTCTGAGTGTCAAGAGAAGGCCCAGGAAGACCAGATGCTGGGATGGGACAAGATCCGACTTGTCCAGGTTGATGATCAACCGTGATGGGTGAGAGCATAAATGCATTGCTGAACCTGCTGATGAAGAAGTTCCGTAGAAGGGACTTTCAAAAACAGGTCATCCATGTATGGAGTAACTCTGATGCTATTCCGGTGGAGGACAGACACTAAGGCTCCCAGGACACGGTTGAAGACTTGAGGAGCTGTCGTCAGACCAAATGGAAGAGCTGAAAACTGAAAATGTCCCCAGTCGCAGGCAAATCGGAGGTACTGTTGGCTCTCTGGATGAATGGCAATGTGTAAGTACGTGTCCTGATGATCCAGAGATGCAAGGAATTCCCCCGGGGACATGGCAGCAATCACCATGCGTAGAGACTCCTGGTGATATTGAGTCCGGATCATAAAGGAATTGAGATCCTTTAAATCCAAAATGGGATGAGAGCCGCCGTCCTTCTTGGAGACCACAAAGAGGTTGGCGTAAAAACCCATACATCTGTCCTGAACCGGAACCGGCTCTAGAACGTCCTTGTCCAGAAGAGCCTGAACAGCACCGTCGAACAGACGGCATTTCTCTGCGTCCTGAGGCGTATGAGAAGGAAAGAAGCGAAAGAGAGGAAGAGATATGAAAGGGATCATGTACCCTTCTGTCACCACATGTAAAACCCATGGGTCCGTCACAGAATCCTCCCAAATGCTGTGATAGCGGCACAGACGACCACCCACAGCAGAGTGTGGACCCGGGTTCGGTGAGTCATACTGAAGAAGGCTTGGAATCCTTGGGCTTGGAGGAGACCTTGGGCTTCCATTGCTGTTTGGGCTTGGAGGAGGTACACGGAGCTGAGGGAACCGTCTGGTTCGCCGGATGTGTCTCATTCTGAAAGGAACTAAAATACCGGTTACGCTTAAGCGGTGTTTTCTTCCTAGGAACTAAGGGTAGAAGTGTACTCTTACCCTCTGTGGCCTCATTGATCAGATCCTTAAAGCGGAACTACCATAGTAAATCATCTTTGGCTCTACAAATAGATATAGTTAATTTAAGCAGGATGCTGTAAGTAAAACATTCCATATATTTTACTATAATTATAAATCTGACCATTTGTGGAAGCACTAAGAAGACAGACGGCAGCCATCTTTTCTTTTCATGTTCTAACATATGCGCAGTGGTCTTCCTTTGCCTGTCACTCACCATTGAAGCGCTGCCCATAGTCCGCCCGTCTGAGGTGCGTGCATGCTAATGTACACCTCTGATGTTCACTTCCTTGCCGGCCGCGTGCACTACACCATAAACACAGCGGATGGCTGAACAAATGAATCTTAAACCTGTGAGAGCTTCAAGAAAATCTACTGTGCTGGCACTCAAAGGGTTAGTAAATAAATTGTAGTCCAATTATTGCTTGCAAAGTTACTTAAAATACATTGAGTTAAAAATATATAAAGCTTTAGTAATAATGTAGATACGTTTTAATAATTTAATATAAAAGGTAGCTCCAATCGCCTGCCAGCCTATCTGCTTGCATAGAAACTGTCAGCTTCTATATACAGAGCGTGCAAGATACATGCACTCGCTCACAATGAAATACAGTGACCTGAACGTGCAGGAAAGTTAGTGCACGGCAGGTCACAGGCTCATGAAAAGGAAGACGTAGGAGGGATCGAGAAGACCAGTGGGAGTGACAAAGTAACATTAAGGTAACTTCTCTGTCATGCGCAGGACATTTTCTTATGGCTCCGATGGGTTTACTTTTCATTTGTTTTAAAAAAACAATAATGCAACTCTGTATATATCTATGGAAACTAAATACAGAGACCTAATCTTGTTGGCGTGAAAGTGACCCCTTTAAGATCTGGCCCAAACAAAAAAGTGCCTTGAAAAGGCATGGAGAGTGATGCTTTCTTAGAAGCAGTGTCAGCAGACCAGATCTTGAGCCAAAGAGCCCGTCTGGCAACCACAGACATGGTGGAAACCCTTGCCACCAAACGGATGGCATCAAATAAGGCAGCAGAAACATAGTGGTGTGCCTCAGAAATGTTGGCAAGAAGGCGCAACGTATCTGAAGTAGGAGCACCGTGATGGACAGCCAGGGTGAACTGTTCAGTCCAGACCATAATGGTCCAGTTTGCCCATGCTGCAGCGAAAGCTGGACGCGTGGCAGAACCAGCAGTGGCAAAGATGGATGTCCTCAAGTTTCTTCTCAGTCTAGTCCTTTAGAGCAGATGCATCAGATACTGGCAGGGCAGTGGACTTGGATATCCTGGAGATAGGAGCATCCAGCTTGGGAGGATGAACCCACTGAGCAAGCACGGCTTCAGAACAGGGATAAAGCTTGGCAAATGTCTTGGAGTCAGAAGGTTTCCTGTCCGGAGACTTCCACTCTTCAGACACAAGGCGGGCAAGAGTGGGGTTAGGTGGAAAGCAAGTAAAGGGCTTTTTAGGCTCCTGAAATACATCAGAAGGAAACTCCTGCACCAAGGGAATGTTTAAGGTATTTAAAACAGCCCTGATCAGGCCCAGACTCAGGATCAGCCTCAAAAGGGTCCCCAAAAAAGTGATAGGAGCCCATTGCAGAACATTTCTCAACATCTGAATCCACCAACATTTCCTCCTCAGATGAATCCGACATGTCAGGTACACCTGGAGGCTTTGGCAGGGAAGACTTGACGGAGGAGGGGGTCTGCCAAGAATGAAAGACCCCCTGTAACTGGGATGGAAAGAGCAATGTGGACCTAAGGTCCCTAGTAGCAGCCTTGAACTCTTGCACCCAGACTGGCTCTAATGCATGGCTGGAGGTCCCTGGAAGACTCTCAGGGACATGAGAACATGCTGGGCATAAATTACCTGAGAATTCTCTAGGTAACCCTGAATGACAGGAAGAGCAATGTGCAGTAGGGGACAGAGAGACCCCAGCATCCTTAGTCTTAGGTCTGGCTCCAAGCTCCAGCTGTATAGACATTCTCACAGTGTCAAATAACCTTACTGTATAAGAAATCACCCAATTACAGTGTGTAGGATTAAAGTTTCACCCCATAAATCGCTAAAATAAACTTAACCTGGCAGGTGAATGGATAATCAGCAGAGGAGAGAAGGAGAGTCCAAGCCCTGGAAATAGCACAAAATG
This sequence comes from Rhinophrynus dorsalis, assembly GCA_037306005.1. Lineage (NCBI taxonomy): Eukaryota > Metazoa > Chordata > Amphibia > Anura > Rhinophrynidae > Rhinophrynus > Rhinophrynus dorsalis. The sequence goes on from CM074723.1 coordinate 17,343,785, forward strand.
GCTGCCACGGTGGGATCCAATCAGAAACGAGCACGCGAAGCAAGCGCTCATGGGAAATATAGTTTTCCTATAAAAGTACCCCAAACAGTGTCCGAAGCCCCCTGAACAACCCAACACACTAGAAACATGAACCGGATGATAGAGCAAGGGCAGACAAGTAAAATGAGCCATCTCTGAAGTCGCTAGGTTAAACGGTTGCAGAGATATATCCCAAACTGTACAGTCCCATAGAAGTGAATGGAGCAATGGCACCTATGTGGTAAAGCATAACTCAAATTTTACAAAATTGGAAGTGTAAAACTAAAACTAAAAGACATGAAACATCACTAGAACATGTTAGGATACCCAAAAAACACTGAACCAGTAGGAAAAGTGTTAGAAACGGCCCCCACCCAAAAAAAAAACAAAAAACAGCATCTAAAGGGTTAAGTACCACATAAACCTGCTCCAAACACCCAACAGACATACAGATAGACCCAGTGAGTGCAGGAGTGTGCAATAGGAACTTCAAATGAAAACTCCTGTGTGGAGGGGCACTGTGGGACATGTGGACCTGCAGCACTCAAAGGGTTGCTCACCTTTCCTGCAGATCTTCTGTCTTCAGATTACCATGTTTAAAGAAGAAGCGTTGGTGGGCAACTCCTGGGGAAAGAACTTGTACCCAAGATTTTCCTCCAGGGCTTAAGGTCCACAAAAAGCACCTGGTTACTGAGCTAGCCACATTGAAGGGCATTGTCAGTTATGATAATCCGCCTAATGGTGGTATTCCATATCTAACAGAAAAATAAAAAACTTCTAAAGCTATAGCAGAACTGTTCTCTTGCCTGTGTTATCTTCACCAAGGAACAAATCTTTCTGGAGCTGGCTGGATAGCTGCAGCCAAGGAGGGAACGAATGGCTCCACCCCCTGCAATTAATTCTAGAATTGTTCCTGCCTACTTAAAGGGGCAGATCGCCTACCCAGAGTTACCAGTAACCTGTATTGGACTACAGAGAAATAGCGATATTTAAAAAGAAGTACTTCATTGGAACGGTCTACAAAGTGTGCTTGCAAACCAGGCATACTTTGTCGAACATTCCAATGAAGTATTCTTTTTAAATATCGCTATTTCAGCTCTGCTGAAGAGCCGCTAGCTGGTCCCAGGACCAGGATCTCCTGCTGTCAGTAGAACGATGACGTCAGGAGAAGAGGAGGGAGGGGAGAACTTTACCACCGAATATCTCTCAAACAATAAAGGTTTGAGGGATGGGACATTCTCCAGATACTTTATTTTTTAACATCTATAATATAGCAGCAACTTAAATATGGGCATTTCTAACCCTTTACATCTTTCAGTGGTATTCTATATGCTAATGAAGCCTTTCAGTGATGTTTCATATGCTAATACATAGTACCATAGTAACATAGTAAATTAGGTTGAATAAAGACACAAGTCCATCAAGTTCAACCTTCTCCTCATACCCCAGTAATTTTATAGTTTTCCTGCTATCAAATAAGTTAGTCTTTATCAGACCTTCCTGATCTGCCTACTAATAAACAGTATAACTCTGTATGTTCCCTTTGGAAAGAAATGTGTCTAATCTTCTCTTGAATGTATCCATTGTATCTGCCATAACCACGTCCTTGGGCAAGGAATTCCACAATTTAACAGACCTTACTGTAAAAAACCCCTTCCTCTGCTGAATTCTAAACCTCCTTTCCTCTAATCTCAAGGGGTTTCCCTGGTCACCTGATCAGGCCTTGGAATAAATAGCTCACCACAGAGATCCTTGTATTGACCTCTCATATTCTTGTACAATGTGATAAGGTCTCCTCTTAGTCGTCTTTTCTCTAGAGTAAATTATTCCATTTTCCAAGTAGCCTTGGAATTATTTTCTCCCAAATGCATGACTTTACAGTTCCCCACATTAAACTTCATATTCCATTTGTTCATTAAAGTTTAATATACTAATTAGTCACTGTCCTGTACCAGGAGACTTTCATTTTCACTTTTTCCAAAATAAAGAGGTGACAGGTCCATGTGCAACTCATTGATAAGCAATGTGTTGTGCATCTCTGGTCCTTATAAGGTCCTTTTAATCGCTTGTGCATCTCTGGTCCTTATATGCTATGCATAGAGGGTACTACTAGCGACTCTCATATCAGCCTACATAGACATAACAGCAACATGGAATTCATGCACTACCACTGGAATAAATCCAGTGATCATGAGTAAGCGTTATCAATGCAAAACACGTGGATCAGTCTGAGATCCTTCTTTATACACCTGACTGTTTGTACCCATAACTTACAAGTCTCTCCATTCACCACAAGCGCTGACTGAGATTACTGTACAGGTGTGCTCATTGTTAAGAATAAAGATTGTTGCTTTTACTTATGGATCCATGCAAATTTATTCCAACGGTAGTGAATTCCATGTTGTGGTTTCTACATATCAGAACCACAAGGGAGGCTCTTTTGCAGCACCCACAATTCAAATGGTCCTTTCTACTCTACCTGGAATTCACATACACAAGTGTAAAGTTTGGTTCCCAAGCTGATGTATTATAACACTGAATGGACTTCCATAAGGTTTGATAAAGATACAAGTAAGATCTGCTAAATTCATATTTTTTAACTAAATTGTATATAGTATATAGACATAACATCCAGGTCTGAATGAAGATGTTATCTCCTGAGAAATGCGTGTACGTGTGTGTATTATTAGAGTGTGTGACATCTTCTTTAACCCCTGTCAAAAAATATGTACATTACATTTCACATTTCTTACTTTACCCCCGCCAGAAATTTTTAAAAATGTATTTTGTGCCCCTGTCACCAAGAAAGGATTTTTATGTGGAAACACCTTTATACATAGGTGCACAATTGTTATGTGAAAATAGAGACAGACCTGTTTGCATCAATTATAGAACTCCCCAGAATGTGTTTCTTTGTTCATCTTTCTATTTCGGATTAAAACCCTTCACTCATTGTCTGCAGACCCAAAAACAGCATGCATTTATGGAAAGAAATATACAATATTTGAATTTACTGTTTTTTTCTATAAGATACAGTACATTTACGAAATAGCTAATGGAAATTCTACAATAAGGAGAATTAAATAATGTAGAAATATTTAAATTCTGGATGAGCCTAAAAAGGAATTGAAAAAAAGGAGTTTTTGAAAAAGAGCCTTAATATTTTTTTATTATTAATAGGCCTCTGAAAGCTTAATTAATTTTTTTTTCAATTAAAAATTATATTTTCTTTTATTTGCATTTTTTAGGTGATTAGGTTCAGATCACTGGAACCTGTTAGATTGTAAGTTTATTTTACAAACAGCGGTTCGATATTATAGAAACTGGTATGTTTTTGGGTGTAGGTACATACCTTTATGTCACATATTAGGTCAACAGTGAAGTGTGAAATCTTTACATCAAGTTTAACCCTATGTATGCCGTATAGATTTACAGCAGATTGCTTTGCGATGTGTTTGAGATGCCTCTGAGGGGCAAAATGTTGCTCATATAGATGTCTCTCTTTGGGGGAGTGTCTGGATTGAGTAAGACAATATCTTATTTCCCTGGTTATTATCTTGTTATCATAGTAATTCACTTTATGGACATTAAAGTTTTAAAAATAAGCTGTTAAACTATGATGTATCAATTTTCCTGCTGGGTAAAACAAGGTGGGTTTCTTCAGGGAGGAGGTGTCATTCAAAAGTGATTACAGCTGCTCGAGTGCACGCTATGGTCATTGACTATGGCTCTCCATAGTAAGTGATTTCAACAGCACCACCTGTTGACAAGAACAGAAAGTTGTAGGTTAAGGAAAAAAAAAACAATGTGTTGACAACCTTGCTTACACACCACTTAAATTAGTGGTAAGTCTTATTTTTCTCCTGTAGTGTAGTTGATTCGCACCATAATAGCTCCACTTTGCTTTTGTGAATAATGCCATTGGTATTTTGGAAAGGCACATTATTACTAAATGGATCATTAGGCTTTGCTAGTTTGTTTGGAATTTCAATGCATTTTTTTAGTTTGGGTAAATTTTCTTGATCGTGTTAGGAGATATTTTGAAAGTGCCACATCTGTTTAAAAATGTGTATAGCATATGTAGGTTGTTCACAAAAAAAACACCAAAAATTGCCATTTGACTGTAAACTGCAACAAGAGTATGAAAACATGCTTAGCCCTTGAAGTGTGTGAGTATGTGTTTGTGTGTGTATCTATGTGTATGTGTGTGTGTGTCTGCATGTGTTTATATGTGTATGCGTGTGTGTGTACATGTATGTGTGTATGCGTGTGTGTGTGTACATGTATGTGTGTGTGTGTGTGTGTTTGTATGTGTCTACATACAATCAGCAGTGAAGTGAAGTGGTTGTAGCAGCAGAAAACTTTTTTATGAAAAATACATTTTATAGGGTTTTTCCTGCAAAGTCAGATGAGGTTACTCTCACTGACTGGAGATTTTTTCATTCAAAAGTTATTGCAGTTCCAGCTTATTATTTTAATTAAAGTGTGATTTTATATTGTGGTCACTAGGTGATATTTTTCATATAATTTACTACAGAGTGCCATAGTACACCACAGAATACATTAGAAAAAAAAACAGATTGTCTTTTGGACCCTATATTGACTATGACATGAATATAGGGCAATCCTATAATCAGAGTGTACTGTGCCATATCCCTGCACTTCTTCAGGGAAAGATGGTAAAGGCCTGTGCTTCTGGCACCCCCTAAAGTATGTCACTTCATACCCATGGAGTGTCATTATTGTGTGAAGTGCAGTAGCTAATGAATACAGTAGGAAATTCCAAAGTTTTCAAAGATTTCAGCACCTTTGTTAGCATTAAGAAATATTAACACATACAGGCATTAAAACTTACAGAAAGACCCTTTGGCATCAGGCATATAAAAAGTCACTGCTAAAGTTTTGTAGATGTTCACCAGCACAGATGGCTCAGAAGCAAAGTAGTTAAAGCGGAGCTACCACCCTATATAAAGTCGCCCCCCCAATAATTAGGCATATAGCGACTAGCTTCTTAATAGTGCTATTATCTGACAGAAGTACCAAGTTGTGAAGTAATCATTTTTCCTCTGATTCTGATGGCCAGGCTTCTTGCTTTAGAGCCTCATGAGCTGTCAGTCCCTTCCGGTGCCTTAAGGCTCCATTCAATGCTGCCTAGAGGAGACTGGGACGGACAGCGCAGGAGTCTCTAAGCCAAGATGTCTGAGTGCAAGCCTGGCCTCCAGTCTCAGAAGAAAAAGGATTACTTCAGAACCTGGTACTTGTGAAAGATAATAGCACTATTAAGAAGCTAGTCGCCTAATTATTTTGGGGCGACTTCATATAGGGTGGTAGTTCTGCTTTAAAGCAGCAGTAAACTATATTATAAGGTTATTCTCACTATGGGAGATTTCTTATTCAAACGTTATTGCAGCTGAAGCTTATTTTTTACATTAAAGGGATAGTAATACTTTGTTTTATCTTTATTTTATTTTGTATGCATTAAAAAAACATGAAGAATGATATAAATCTTATCTCTCAAACCTTTATGGTTTATGAGATATTCACAAGCAAAGTTTCCCCCTCCTGCCCCTTTTACCTAGTGTAAGCTATCTCTTCTCAGATGTGGAATCCAGTCCATAGACCAGACAGATAACAGAAGGGGACAATCTTCTTCCTATGAGAACAATGAAAGCCCTGCCCCCCTTGACAAGTTTTTCAGGTTTTTCCCTTATATTAATTTAAGATTGTCCCTCTCTGCAGTCTACCTGGGCACCTCCCTTCTGATCTGGCTTTACATTGCTTTGTAAAGCTTTGAGTACCCCCTAGCACTGAAAGGGTTAAATAATAGATGTATAGAGTTGTAAATGGAACCTTTTCAAGTTGGTCTAAACTTATAAGTGGAGTGCCATGGGGAATATCGTGCACCCAGTGCTTTTTAACCACTTAAGAACCCTATGATGTGCCAGAAGCATCATGGGAAAACTTGCGTTAAAGCGGAACTACCACCCCGCCTAAAGTTGCCACCCAAAGAATTCCCCATCTGGTGACTAGCTGTTCAGTAGTACTAGTCGCCAGAATTATTACCTCGTTATAGAGAATTCCTTCTTCTCCCGGGACTGTCAGCCAAGAAACAGCGCAGACATCTTTGCATAGTGACGTCTGCGCTCCTGTGCTCAGTCCCTTCTGGTACCAAATGGCTTCTAGCAGCGCATCATAGAGCGGACTGTGACTGACAGTGCAGACATCACTATGGAAAGATGTCTGCGCTGTTTCCTGGCTGTCGGTCCCGGGAGCTGTAGGAATTCTCTATAACAAGATAATAATTCTGGTGGCTAGTACTATTGAGCAGCTAGTCACCAGATGGCTAATTCTTTGGAGGCAACTTTAGGCGGAGTAGTAGTTCCACCGTAAGGACCCATGACCATCCTGGTACGTCATGGAATTTAGTGGTGCACACTGTTTGGGGACCCCCAAATTCATTGCCCCCCCAAAAAAAAAATTGCCCAGTGGTCCTTAACTACATCATTAAGCGGTTAACTTGATTATTAAAAATCTAGACATTTAATTAAAGTAGTGTCTCAATCTTTGCTGATGACACTAAGCTCTGTAAGGAAATACATACAGAACAGGACATTTTTTCTTTGCAGAAGGATTTGAATAAACTGAGTGAATGGGCAGAAAAGTGGCAGGTGAGGTTTTATACAGACAAACGAGCGTCTGCATTTATATTGCATAAACAAACATGTTATGTATAAACTAAACGGTTAACTACTTGAGGAATCCTTGTTGGAGAAAGATTTAGGAGAACTGATGAACAATAGACTTCCCAGTAGTGCAGTGTCACTCAGATGCTGCAAGAGCCAGTAGGGCGGTATCCTGTATGTAAAAGTCCCATTTATATCAGTTGGAATTTGGTGAACTTTTATTCCTCTCCTATGATGCAGATTTGCTTTATTGCAAATATAGAAGTGCTTTTCCTACACTTTCTATTATTATTTTGTAATCTTGACCTATAATTTTACACATTTACGTCCCCAACGTTGTTGGATCTGTTTTCAGGGCTCTTTCATTTAGGCACTGTAAAAGAAAGTATAGTGAAACAGCACTGAAAATGTACATTGTAAAACATAGCACACAGAGCATACTGGGCCAGGGATAAAGTTACATTGTATCACTGACCAGCACTGATTGGCAACTGACCAGTAACTCTCTGGGAACAGAATCCAAGGAGCTCATTGTCAGGAACATTTTCGAGATCCAGGTCCTGTACCTGATGTACGCCGGCCATTTCACGTGTGCATTGTGTACTAGCATCAATGTCTTTTGGCATATATCAGTGGTTCTCAACTCCTGTCCTCAGGACCCACTAAACAGGCCAGGATGTGATGATTTCCTTGTTAGAGCACAGGTGAGTTAATCAATGTGAATGAGCCTCTGATCACATGATTTCCTTGTTAGAGCACAGGTGAGTTAATCAATGTGAATGAGCCTCTGATCACATGATTTCCTTGTTAGAGCACAGGTGAGTTAATCAATGTGAATGAGCCTCTGATCACATGATTTCCTTGTTAGAGCACAGGTGAGTTAATCAATGTGAATGAGCCTCTGATCACCACACCTGTCCTCTAGCAGAGAAATCCCTAAGTCCTGGCCTGTTAGTGTGTCCTGAGGACATGAGTTGAGAACCACTGGCATATATAAACCAGCACCGCCTGAGTCTCGGCTCTCTCTTGTTGGGCTCTTGTCATACCGTTTTGCTCTGCTCTGCTCTCCTCTTGTGTCTGTCTGGTTTTTGACTCCTTGCCTTTTGTTTTTGTGCAGTCTTCAGCCAGCCCCTGACCAGGCTGTCTACTCGTTCTGGAACCTAGTCTGCCTGCCCCTGACCTTTTGGCTTCCTTTTTTTGCTTATGAACCATATCTGCCAGCCCCTGACCATGGCTTTGTCTCTGACCATTCATTTTGCGGTTACTCCTCTGGGTTTTTTTCAGCAGGTTCCTTCCTTCTAATTTATATAATACAAGTTTTTTGCTAACCTCTGTGCTTATACATTCTGCAAAGATAGTTTTCAGGAAGCTGACAGCCATTTGTGTGTATAAAAAAAAGAAGTAGCGATGAAAAAAATAAATATAAAATAAAATGTATAGGCAATTTTACTTTACAAATTATGCACAAATCAGAATCAAAGTTTACTGTCACTTTAAGAAACACTTTCAAGAGATGTTATCTTTTTCAGGATGGTGGTATCTCAAAAGCTTGTTATAAAATACAAACTGTTAGTCCAAACAAGGTACTCATGTTTCCATCACTGCAACTAGGCATATGACAACAACAAATCAATACACGTTTCTTTTCAACACAAGGCCCATAGCTTTATAATGTTGCTAAGGTTGACAAAATGGCATGCAGTCAGCAAGTTCAGTCTCTTCCAGATTTCCTTCTTATTGATCCAGAGGAAGGCAATTAAAAAATGTGACTGAAGCCCATTTCCAATTTAGCTTCAGATGGGGAAGAAAATTAATTACTGACAACAAAAAGGTAAATCTTTTCCAATATAATCAAACACATTTTCAAGTATTTCTTTTATTAAAATCTTACTTTACCTTTTATTACTGTTTTCTCACATTTGTGTGCTTGTTATGGTTCTGTAAAGTATTTTTTGTATTATCTTGAATCTATACCTATTTTTCTATCTGATAATATATTATTGGCTCTAGTGGTAACTTACTGACATTGTGCACTATTGTAAAGACTGTTGTCTCTATGAATTCCCAAAGTAATTTCCAAAAGCCTGTTCTAACCCACATTCTCCTAGGGAAGTTTTATTTAATATTCATACAGCATGACTGATTTTGCTTTCTGGACCTTGTATTAATTTACTTTGAATTTATCCATACCCAGCACAGAGAAACAAAACAGAAATCATGTTTGGAATTAATTGACTGAGACACTGAGTCTGATGTACTAAGGAAAAGTAAAGTAAAGATATTCTTAAGCAAGCCAACTGCACTGTATGGTACAAATACAATTTCTTCAAGTGCCCATTGTCATGGGAGTCTTGTGCCAGACTGAGGCCACCACCAAGGGTCCACTGTTGAAGGAAGAGGAGACCAAAGAGGTATAGATGCACAGGATGGGGAAGAGGAGATCAAATGGATATAGATGCACAGGATACGAATATAATTCTACCTCTGTATAAATCCTTGGTAAGGCCTCACCTACAATATGGAGTACAGTGTGGGGCACCAGTTCTTACAAAAATATATTATTGAATTGGAAAAAGTGCAAATACATGAAAGAAGACTGATAAAGGGATTGAAGGAGCTGAGTTATAAAGAGAGGCTAAACAAACTGGGTTTGTTTACATTAGAGAAGAGACGTCTAAGGGGTGATGTGGTTACCATTTACACGTATATTCAGGGTCAATACAAAGAACTATCCAAGGACCTATTTACTCAAAAAGCTGGGCAAAAAAAACAAGAGGTCATCCATTAAGACTGAACTTGATTTATATGTGTCTTTTTTCAGCCTTATCAACTATTTTACTATGTTAGCAGGCTGAAGGGCTGGATTGATGCATAACCTGGAACTCTTCATGAGGAGTTGGAGCTTGTCTGAAGACTATGCCCAATCTGGGATGTACAAGAAACCAAAAACAAGAGATACTACCACAGACCTTGTCCTGGAACTCCCACATGGCTACCTGCCTGCATTTTTACTACTCAGCCTCCAAAAGTCCCTGTGGCCAATCAAGGGGTGAGCTGTAAACCAGGAAGTTCAAACCAGCCAATCCCAGGTCTGACAGCATGGTGTGGGTTTGATGCCACCCAGTCAGCTCTCTGTCATCAGCTCTATGCTAACCATGGGCTGATTGGCTTCCCTCACCCCTCTATGACTCCAGGTAATTCCATCACCTGATGAAGAAGGCCATTGATCTGTTTGGGGTCTGCCCATGCCCAGGGATAATGTTATTCATGTGCCAGTGCAGACTACCTGGTGCCTTGAATGGAATGGAAAGGAACTCCAGACTCAGTGTTGTCTATTGTGCAGAACTTCAGGCAGTCTAAGATGGTGACCCATAGGGAATTGGTGACCCATGGCCAGGACAGTGATGGGACAGGGCATGGCTACCATAGGAGATGGTAGAGAGCTCTTTCCTGTATAACGTTTGCCTAATATACACATAACAGCCTGGTCTCTTGTAAGTCCCAGAGGTTAACACCTTTCCATTCCCTGCTGGCTTCTATTAGAGAAGCACAACTAAAGTGTCCCACCACACCCATTGATTTAAATATGCAATTTTTTGTTAGGTTTATTAATTAGGCAGGGGACTGAAGGTTTTATATGGGGAGAAGGGGGAGCGGGCAACAATGGACAGTCACACAGGATTATAAATTTACAAATCATCATAACAGATGTTACATGGTGAGACATTTTTTAAAAGCCTAGATTTGCAAATGACACATGGTCTGGAGTCACATGAGGTTCCCATGGAATTGGGAGGTAAGTGTATTATTTTCATAGGATTCTCGAATGTTCCCAATTACTTTGTCTGTGGATGGAGCAGATGTTTTTCCATGTTTCAGGGTTGTTCTCCTGGTAGCTGGGGAGCAGGCTAAAAATCCTTAAATTCTTATTACATGTCTTAGGGTACTGAGTGACCCTGGATCCCTCTCTCAGTCCGACATGCAATGGAATTCATGTTCACCTGCTCAATTATTAAGTTTTTTGTACATACTTAATATGAGGTCCTTTGAGTCAATCCTCTGGCTGTAGGTCTGTTCATGGTAGGTTGGGGGGGGAGGGGGTGCCCAGTTTGATCTGTGGGATTGAGACATAACTTTTAAGTTGTAAAAACGAATGCAGTGTTTTGCTGTAAATTGAAGGGTGCTGGTTATTTTGCGGATTATTTTTGTCTGTGTCAGTCTTTAATACTAGCGATACCGGTATCTTCAAGAAAGCTAAAGCCCTGTAGAAGTAGGCTTAGAGAAAACAATTTATTATGTAAAAATGGAATCACAGGACAAGGGTCTGAGACAAAGGAGTATTTAATTACTGTGCTCTCCCATAAGGTTAGAAAGGCTAGGATGTTAAAAAAAACAAAAACAGAAAAAACTCAGCATTAAACCACCATGATTAATACATTTTTATATAAAAAAAATAAATATTGTGATTAGGGTATAGAACGAGGCAAAAAAAAAAAAAAAAAAGAGGGGGGAATCTCCCAATACCCCCAAACTCACAAAAAAACCCCTAGAAAGCACATAAAAACAAAGACAGACCTGCACCAAGCCATACTAGTGATATAAATTTTCAAACCCTGTAATAAGCCTGTATCATAAGTCTTCTATAATATGGCTAAAATTAATAATAGCTAGGGTTTTAGTTGCATAGATTGGGCAACATATGTTTAAGCTCTCTCGCCCTGCCAAGGCACCCTATTGAGAGCAAGTCCTAAACCTAACTTATACTTATGACATTTATAACATTTACATTTTAAAAAAAGCTAGATCTGGGGGGCGTGTCTAGCCACCGAGGTGAATGGCAGCGTGTTGAGAGAGATCCCAGCTTCATGCTCTTTTAAGCGTCCCATAACGCTGATTTCACTGGCACATCCCTTGCCATCCCTTTCCCTAACTATTGTCTACTGATATGTCAAGTCGAAGAAAGAAAGCAGCCAAAATAACTACTTATTTATTGGACAAATCTTCTGCTTCAACCTCTCCTGTTGACTCCTAAGATGGCGGCATCTCGTAAGGTGATATCACAGTGCCCGTGATTGCCTCCAGCATCTGTGTGCACAGGCTACATTCTTTACTTCCTGGTTGTTGTGCTGTTACACATTCGCTATTCTTATAGGCTACTGCTTGTTGCCAGTGTCAGTCTCCGCCTACTTGCTAGGCCTTAAAGGCCTCAACCTGCCACTACTACCTTGCCCTTTCGTGGTGTACCTGTGCGCTATAGCACTTGTGATTCCGATGCTTGATTCCCGTGCAAGACTACTTGTTTCGTCTGACTTTGGCTCCGCTTGATCCCCGACTGCTCTCTGTTCTGGTTTGACTACTGGCTCTGGCTGACTATCCTTTCCGGTTTGACTCCTGGCTCTGGCTGACTACCCGTTCCAGTGTGACTCCTGGCTCTGGATGATTACCCACTCCGATCTGACTCCTGTCTCTGGCTGACTAACCGCTCCAATCTACTCCTGGCTTTGGCCTACCACCTCCGCTAGCACTCTCGTTGCCTAGGCGATTCCTCCATCTAGTGGTGCTTAGTTGCATCAGTCCGTGTCCTGATCATCCTGTACTGTGCCAGTTACCCTAGCGTTCTAAGGCAAGTCTGTCTTGGTTTCCTGTCTAGTCACCCTAGCGTTCTAGGGCGAGTCTACCTCTGTTGCCTATTCAGTCACCCTAGTGTTTAAGGTGAGTCTACCTCTGTTGCCTGTCCAGTCATCCTAGTGTTCTAGGGCGAGTCTACCTCTGTTGCCTATCCAGTCACCCTAGCGTTCTAGGGAGAGTCAGTCTCGGTTGTCTATCTAGTCACCCTAGCGTTCTAGGGCGAGTCTGCCTCTGTTGCCTGTCCAGTCACCCTAGCGTTCAAGGGGACCTAGATGCCCTCACTCGACAAAGTACACATCTCATGGATCTTTTGAATTCTAATTCAGCTAAGGCTTTCACGAAGTCCCACGCTACCTTCTATGAATCTAATAAAAAATGCAGTAGACTGCTATCCCTTCAGCTTAAAGAAGCTATCCCTTCTAATCCTATTCATCAAGTGGGGAATTCTGGTAAGTTCTTCATTCGAGATTACCCAGGCATTGCGGAGGACTTTCGCAATTATTATGAAACCTTATACAATCTACCTGACTCGTTATCTACTTCCCATACTGCTCTCACATCTTATATTGCATCATCACATATGCCTAAATTTTCCCCGTCTCAGGTAGACCCCTTGGAGGAGGATATTTCTCAGTCGGAAATAGACCTAGCAATACGCCAGACACCGACACCGACTCTTTTGACTCCGCTTTTAGTACGTGTTTTTATGGAACTTCCTACTTCTGTGAGCAACCATACCTCTTTTATGGAAGCTCAGATTTCCATAATTCTAGTATGTCTACATTTAAACTAGCCACAGACAAATTGAAGTATTTGGGGATTTTCTTAAAGCGGAACTACCATGTCACAAAATGTTTAGCTTAACTAAGTCCCCTTCTGGCGACTAGTTGCTTAGTAGCGCTAGTCGCCAGAATTATTACCTGATTTAATAGATATATGCTTTATTCTCCAGCTGTCAATAGCACGGAGTGTGGACATCTTGCCAGAATGACGTCCACGCGCCTGCGCTGTCAGTCCCAGCTGGGTCTAGGAGGCGTTGCTAGGAGCCAGCCGGCTCTGGCTGGGACTGACAGCGCAGGCATCATTCCGTCAAGATGTCCGCGCTCCATGCTACCGACAGCTGGGGAATAAAGCATATATCTATTAAATCAGGTAATAATTCTGGCGACTAGCGCTACTAAGCAGCTAGTCGCCAGAAGGGGATTTAGTTAAGCTAAACATTTTGTGACATGGTAGTTCCGCTTTAACGCCTACATTGACAAAATTGTATTCCTTAAATTATGTACCTCTTCTATCTTCAGTTGCATCAGGTTTTAAGAGAATGTCCAAATTATACTTGTCTTGGATTGGCAAAATAAACCTGGTAAAGATGGTTTTGATTCCCAAGTTGCTCTATATCTTTCATACAGTGCCGATATGGATTCCATCTACTTTTCTCAAATCTATGCAACGCCTCATTGATTCTTTTATTTGGAGCTCCAAACTGGCTAGGATAAAGATGCAAGATATGGCACATAAGCGGTCTGATGGTGGTCTAGCTCTACCTTTACTGATCTCTTATTACTCAGCTTCCCAACTTGCATTACTTGGCTCATGGCTACATCCTGACCCCTCCAAATTGTGGCAGAGTATAATGTCCGATATGTCTGCCCCACTCTCTTTACATAGTCTCCCTTGGTACCCTCGAAAACAGCGACCTCCCATTATCACTCCGAATCTCATCCGACACTCAATCTTGAGAGTCTTTGACTCTCTACTCCGTCATTTTCCCTCTTGGTCCTTGCACCCTTCTCTAACTTCTCTTATTAGGAATCCGGACATTCCCCCAGGACTCCATTGTGATGCCTTCTACAAATGGTATGTTAATGTTACCCTTTTTATTAACCATTTAACTCATGGAGACTTTTTATGTTCTTTTGAGACCCTACACAGCAAATTTGATCTTACCTCAGGTGACTTTTTGCAATATAGACAGCTTCGGAGCTATTTATCTTCCTCCTTAATACGTTCTTCGTGTCTTAGACCTCTGACTGTCTTCGAGACTCCATTCACAGCCACTTCCCCTCAGCGGAGCACAACTTCTGTACTTTGTAAGACACTGATCTCTCTTATGTCCAAACCCTCAATCCATATCAAATTTATGAGGAAGCGGGACGTGAACATTTCTATTTCTGAGGAACATTGGCGGCCCATTCAGAGGTCCACGTCATATACTTCCAGGAATATCTTAACTTTGGAAATGAACTACAAGCTATTAAAATCGTTGGTGTCATAAGCTAGACTTTTTACATCATATCTTTCCCTCTGTTTCCCCACTTTGCTGGAGGTGCCGGCCAGATAGTGGCTCTCTGGAACATATCTGGTGGTCTTGCCCCATGATATGTTCCTTTTGGAGACAGATCAGTACTCAGATATCATTATTCCTAGCCACAGATGTAAATATTGACCCAGCCATAATTTTCTTTGGTGACTGTCCTCCAATCCTGCAGACCTCGCCTGCTAAGAGACAATTTTTCCAATATACGAGCCAAATCATGTATTCCGTCCCTTTGGAAATCACAGATGATCCCCTCCCTTCAAACTTGTTTTTCCCGACTCTCGACTATACTTATCCTAGAGAACTTAACTATTACATCTGACTCCTCCAGCCGAGCATTTGCAGAGATATTGTCAATGTGGAATGCTTTTTTGTCATACCTTAAACCTTACAGCTTCTACGACATTGGACCTACCTAATACGGATTAGACTTGTCCTCAGACCAGGGATGTATTTTGCTCTTCTCTCTCTCTCTCTCATCTCCTTTCCTTCACTCTCTTTCACATTTTATCTTTACTTTTTCCTTTCTTCTTCTCTGCACCCATATATTGCTTCATTGCACGTACTGTTCTATACATTTATTTTACCCTCCTGAAGTTACACAATACTATTGTACTGGTTACTGACCAGTTGTTCTCAACTTTTGTAGAACTCAAGTTTTATCAATAATCTTTGTTGCCTACTAGCTATTACGGATGTATCGAATTTCTTTATCACATGCACTGCTATTTATTTTGATGTTCATTACTGTATATGGCAATGCTTGTAGTTTCTTATTACTACCCCACTTTGGCCCACTTTGGTTTTTGGCTTGTTAAGACATTTCCTCAGATCTAGATTTTTTAAAATGCAAATATTATAAATGTCATAAGCAGGGCTCAAAATTTCCACTCGCCACTAGCCAATAGCGAGTGAAAATTTAGCCCTGGCGAGTAGAAATTCAGCCCTGGTGGGTATGTTATGTCTTGCAGTGGCGAGTGACTTTTCAAGTCTGGCTAGTAGCAAAGCACTTCAAATTTTAAGCCCTGAAGTGTAGGTTAGGTTTAGGATTCGCTCTCAGTCAGGTGCCTTGGCGGGGCAAGCGAGCTTAAACATATATTGGCCAATCTATGCGACTAAAACCCTAACTATTATTAATTTTAGTAATATTATAGACACTTATGACATAGGCTCATTAGAGGGTTTAAACATTTATATCACTAGTATGGTGCAGTACCGGTCTGTCTTTGTTTTTGGGTAGGATGTTGTCTGAGGTCCTATCAGTGGTGGAAAGTCAAATGGAGAGAGGACAGATGAGTGGAGGATTAAGTCCTTTTTCATGCCTACCCGTGTTTTTTTTTGAGTGAGTGGAGGATTTGGCTACATTGCACAGAGATGTAGTCATGCCACAGGTTAGCGAATTTCAGGCCACCTTAACATTTTGAGTGCCAAAGGGTGCGCAACCCATTCTAAGGGGTTAAGGAGAAAAGCACCTGTCTTGTGATTCTTTAAATGTGTATTTTAACCCCTAGACTGTCAGCCAGAGGTCTTCAGCCCATTTGAATTAAAGCATTGGAAGCATCCCTAGCATTCAATGCGTTGCGTACCCCTTTGGCACTCAAAGGGTTAAAAACACCATTTAACCCCTTAACGACCGGCCGATCGGCACGGTCAGTTAAGGACCACGGAGCTTTTTTTTTTTTTTTTTTTTTGTTCTTCCGGTTCCGGACTCCCCGAATGGTGTGCAGCCGTGGGGGGAGCCCGGAATTCCATGACGGTCATAGTACGTCATGGGTCGTTCAGTCGGATTGACCCATGACGTACTATGACCGTCAAGGGGTTAAATCAATGTGGATTTTTTTTTGTTTATTATTTATACCTTGTGGGCAGTTAGTTTGCCCCCGGATTGCTCCAATATTTCCTTGTCAATATGGACCTTCGTAGTATGACATGAATATAGCTTTAACATATTTTAACTTTCCAAAAAAAGAGGACACTATGAGGTGTTAACCCTTTGGCTGATGGGACAGTGAGCAACGCATCACAAAGCTATTGTCTATAAATAAGGTGCTGATTTAAGAAGATGGAAGCGTCCATGTGTTTGTTACTGTTTAAATCTTACAAAACCTTTAGCGTGGATTGAAGGCCAACAACTGTAAGCAGACTTAGCATTACTTGTAATTATTATTATTCTTTATTTCTATAGCTCCAACTTATTCAGCAGCGCTGTACAATAGGAGATAGACATACAGAGATATTAAACAGTACAAACGGAACATGGGAAACAGAAGGATCAGAGGACCCTCTGCTGGTGAGATCTTACAGTCTAGAGGAAGGTAGGTGGGACACAGAAGGAGGAAGTGCTATGGGGTGTAAGTGTCATGTGCCACATGAACTGCCAGTCAGTGGGTGGGAGAAATGTATTATTAGTACTGGCATAGCATAGACACTGGGCATAGGGACACAGCAGGACAGGAAGCAGCACTGGCACCAACTCCAGGCAGGCAGCTCTCTGATCTGACATACTCATGGCATGAGGGTGTGTCTGACAAGTCACCCTTACACAGCCACAGGTCTAACATGCTCCTGCAGCAGTTAAAACATAGTTGCAAGTTGTGGTGAGCATGGGGAAGCTTCACGCAGTCATCTGAGAGGGAGAGAGAGGTGAAATAATGTTCTCCTGTTCTCTCCTACAAGGAAATCCAGAGGATTTAACACTTACAGAAAACTTTAAAATCTCAGCACAACAGACTCTTAAAGAACAGCTACTACTAAGATAGCACCTATCGGCACATCTGCTCTTTTGGAAACACACCTGCCTTTAAAGGGATAGTAATGTTTCATAATAAAAGCAGCTCTAATTAATCATTATAGTATTTGGACTTTGGAGAGTGTTATTTCAATTCTGTCAGAGTTGTAGTTCAAGAGTAATTCAATGACAAAGTATCCCCCTCCCTCCCCTTTTACTGATGTAACACTGCTCAGCCAGAGCAGAAGGGAGGTGCCCAGATAGACTGCAGAGAGGGATAATCTTCAATTAAGATAAGGGAAAAACCTGAAAAACTTGTCAAGGGGGGGAGGGCTTTCATTGTTCTCATAGGAAGAAGATTGTCTCCTGCTGTTATCTGTCTGGTCTATGGACTGCATTCCACATCTGAGAAGAGATGGCTTACACTAGGTAAAAGGGGCGGGAGGGGAAACTTTGCTTGTGAATATCTCTCAAACCATAAAGGTTTAAGAGATGAGACTTATATCGTTCTTCATGTTTTTTTAATTCCTACAAAATAAAATAAAGATAAAACAAAGTATTACTATCCCTTTAAGTTTCAGCTGCACTGTGAACCCTGACAGTCCAACTGCTGACCAGAACATTGGTTTGAATACAGACCCCCAGAGCCTCATTGCTGGTCTTGTGACCAGAGACTGAACTGAGACTGAAGTCTCACAGTTAAGTCTTGTTCATTTGTACGATGCTGTCCCCATAGATCCAATGCATCGTGCTTGAAAACCCAGAGAGTCTATGGAAACTGCATGAGCAACCAGAAAAGTTTGTGGCTGAGAGCAACAACATACTTCTTGGGGGTGTTATAGGTGAAGGGGCCAATTTTCTGCCTCCCTGAATGGACGATAGGAACCATTTTGGGGATTAACAAGGCAACCATTGGCTTTTTACTAAGTCTGATCTGATAGGAACTCCCACTCATTAAAACAAGATCATTTTTCATTAATCCAGTGCAATTCATTGGTTATCCCTCTGGCATTCATAGGGTTAAAGGGATAGTAATACTTCGTTTTAACTTTATTTTATTTTGCATGCATTAAAAAAACATGAAGAATGATATAAGTCTTATCTCTCAAAGCTTTATGGTTTAAGAGATAGTCACAAGCAAAGTTTCCCCCTCCCACCCCTTTTTCCTAGTGTAAGCCATCTCTTCTCAGATGTGGAATCCAGTCCATAGACCAGACAGATAAGAGCAGGGGACAATCTTCTTCCTATGAGAACAATGAAAGCCCTGCCCCCCTTGACAAGTTTTTCAGCTTTTTCCCTAATTGAAGATTGTCCCTCTCTGCAATCTACCTGGGCACCTCCCTTCTGATCTGG
Source organism: Rhinophrynus dorsalis (assembly GCA_037306005.1). NCBI lineage: Eukaryota > Metazoa > Chordata > Amphibia > Anura > Rhinophrynidae > Rhinophrynus > Rhinophrynus dorsalis. Next base: position 17,362,512 of record CM074723.1, read on the forward strand.
TTGAACAGGGGGGGGGATACTTTGCTTGTGAATATCTCTTAAACCATAAAGGTTTGAGAGATAAGACTTATATCGTTCTTCATGTTTTTTAATGCCTACAAAATAAAATAAAGATAAAATGAAGTATTTCTATCCCTTTAAGCCCCCATAAAGAAGACGTGTCCTGATAAATGTGAACATACGGTAACCCTAATTGATGTAGTTTGATACAAAGAGGTTCCATTTATTTATTTACGCACATGGATGATGCAGCGTACAGTGTCTGTTACAATACAAAACAAGGTTCATTTCCACAACAAGAGAACATTTCAATAGAATGAAATATTCATTATCAGACCTGTCACAAATGTAGACGTGTGAATTAAAGCCCAAATACGTTTGGCGTTACTGTTGACAGACGGTAGCTGGAGTGACTTTCTTCTAACTCCGATGTTCTCATCGTGACCCTAGAGAACATGGATCACATATATTTTCTTCCCTGCAAACACTTCTGTCAGGTTAAACAATGAGATTGATGTACTAAGGAGAGAAGAGAAATATAAAATGCCGCTGATTTAAGTGGGGATTTTAAACCCATGAATGGGAGGTCTCCAACCTATTGCTTCTCAGTGGATTATAGATCTCTTAAACGGATAGTAATACTTTATTATTACTATCCCTCATATTGTAGGTATTTGCAAAATAAGTTACTAGCCCCCAGGTTCATCTCCCAAACCTTTATGGTTTGAGAGATAACCAAAGGCAAAGTTCCCCCCTCCCTCCCCCTTCCCTGAAGTCAGCGTTGTACTGACTGCAGGGGAAGTCTGTCGTACGATAGACTTGCGGCTCTTCAGCTGAGCCGAGATCCCGTTAGTGAAAAATAATTATTTCACTGAAACAGTCTTCTACATGTGCATGGTTTGTGCTTGGTTTGCAAGCACATGGAGAAGACCGTTTCAGTGAAATAATGCTTTGTCACTAACGCGATCGCGGCTCTGCTGCAGAGCCGCATGATGAAAGACAGACCGGATATCCTTGCAGTCAACACAACGATGACTTCAGGGAAGGGGGAGGGAGGGGGGAACTTTGCCTTCAGTTATCTCTCAAACCATAAAGGTTTGAGAGATGAACCTGGGAGCTATTGAATTATTTTGCAAATATGTACAATACGGGGGATAGTAATAATAAAGTGTTACTATCCCTTTAAGCATTCAAGGTGTTAGCCTCTCACATACCAGACAAGTCTCCAATGCACTGTGAAGCATTCATTTTATATCATATTTGATGTTCAGGCAAGAAATTAGGGTGTATAACCGGAATCACAAGCCAAAATGTCAGGGTCATGAAAATAGATTAAAGTGGACTTGTTACACGAGGGTAAGTTTAGTTCATATTAACCGTTTGAGTGCAAACAGAGGGACTTTTTTTAACCATTATTTATGTGTGGCCCAGTATTTTTGTGTTGGGCCAATATTACCATACATTGTGCTATGAATGAATCCAAGAAGATTCCACATACTGGGGGCGTGCCTAATAGCACAGCGAGAGGTATGGTTGGCCATGAATATAACTAATTAGTATACTGTGCAGTGAATTAGAATAAAGTGCCACATATTAAAAAAATAAATAGAATAGAGGCAAATTTCAAATTCTATCTAAACTGGTCTTAGAGTGACAGGTCAATTTTAAGTTCTGGAAGTCAGCTTTAAGCTTTTAAGCCTTCCTGAGTACTCACAAGGTGGGCGCATAAGGCACAAAGGCCATACAGAGTGCGCAGAGGCCATACAGAGTGTGCAAAGGCCATAGAGGCCATACAAAGCACGCTGAGGACAAAGAGTGCACCGAGACCATACAGACAGCACGCATGCTGAGGCCATACAGAGCGCATTGAGGCCATACAGAGCGCACAGAGGCCATACAGAGAACACCGAGGCCACACAGAGAGCACGAGCACCAAGGCCATACAGAGCACACTGAGGCCATGAAAAGTCTAGATATGGTGCAGTGCGCTGTCTACACCTACCTTATACATACTGTACATTCTTTGGGAAGGGTTTTGTACCTTAGTAGGATTAGGTTAGAATCATTGTTAGAGAGTAATATTTTGCCTGTGTGATGCCGTGACTAGCAGGGAAAACGTTTTTAAAGGAGAACTAATACCATCTACCTGATCGGGCACATGGGTGGTCGTTAACCTTTGTTTTTTTTTAGCGAGGTGAATTCTGGGATGGCAGAGTGGTGTGCGGCCTTGCTGCCATGACAGAATTCCATGATGTGCCAAGACTGTCACCTGACCTTAAAGGGATAGTAATGTTTCACAATAAAAGCAATTCATCTTCATAGTATTTGGGCCATGGAGAGTGTTATTTCAATACTGTCAGAGTTGTACTTCAGGTGTAATTGAATGATAAAGTATCCCCCTCCCGCCCCTTTTACTGATGTAACACTGCTCACCTCAGAACAGCAAGACTATTCAGATGGATCACAGAGAGGGACAATCTTCAGTGATCATAAGGACAAACCTGAAAAACCTGTCAAGGGTGCAGGGTTTTCCTTATGATCACAGTAAGAAGATTGTCCCTTGCTGTGACCGGTAAAGAGACCAGATTCCACATCTGAGGAGTGGTGACTTACACTAGGTAAAAGGGGCGGGAGGGAGATACTTTATCATTCAATTACTCCTGAACATTGCGTACCCCTCTGGCTCACAAAGAGTTAAAAGAGATAACATCTTTAATCCCTTGAGTGCCAGAGGGGTACGCAATGCATTGCAGAGCAATGGACATCATCTCCATAGAGGTAGCCCTGGTAGCTGCTCACAAGTCCACAAGACTTCATACTCTCTTCACCTCCCTATGGTAATCTTAACCACATGTTTCACAATGCATAGTTCATCTCCCTGGTCATTAACCCTTTGAGTGCCAGAGGGGTATGCAACACGTACCCATCTGGCACTCAAAGGCTTAAAGGATTAACTATGATCATGTACTCTGCTTCATTTTGGAAAACCATGAACATGATTTGACCGAGTGAAGGTTTTATATATTGAACAAAGGCACAAAGACAGAATTCATAGGGGTCATTAGGATTTTCTGGCCATACTAAGGTAAGTGGGGGTCAATATTAAAAGGTGTTTGTTCACCTTAACTCAAATGATGCTACATATGTCTCTAAAGCATTGCTTTGCATTTGAAATTAAACATCAAATGAGAAATAGGTACAGCAATAGCAAGATAATCTTAAAATAATCCTTCCTGGAAACCTTCCTGCCCCAACCCTGCAGAGGTTCGGCAAGGTTTGGGGGTGGGAGTGTCCAAATTACATGATTTGCATCAGTAAGTGGGTGGGGCTTGATTGGGGTGGGTGAGATTGGGAGGATGGGAGGTGGGATTTGCTATTAAAGAGATAGTAATATTTCACAAAAACAGCAGCTCCTATTAATCTTCACCGTATTTGGGCCATGTAGAGTGTTCTTTCAATACTGTCAGAGTTGTAGTTCAAGAGTAATTGAATGACAAAGTATCCCCCTCCTGCCCCTTTTACTGATGTAACACTGCTCACCTCAGAGCAGCAAGACTGTCCGGATGGATCGCAGAGAGGGACAATCTTCAGTGATCATAAGGAAAACCTGAAAACCTGTCCAGGGGGCAGTGTTTTCCTTATGATCACAGTAAGAAGATTCCACATCTGAGGGGAGGTGGATTAAAAAGGGCGGGAGGGCGATACTTTATCATTCAATTACTCTTGTACAACAACTCTGATAGTATTGAAATAATACTCTCCACGGCCCAAATACTATGAAGATTAATTGGAGCTGCTGTTTTTGTGAAACATTACTATCCCTTTAACTTTGAGCTGTAATGACTTCTGAATAAAACACCTTTCAGCAGTGGGAGTACCCTTGTTTACTCAGCTTTATTCATATTAAGTATTACTGTATAAAAGCAAATTCTTGGGTAAACTAATCACAAGTTAGACAAAAAAAGCCTCCCTTTCATTTTATCTCCAAAACAAGGAGATTTTGAGGAGTGTTTACTTGTCCTCTGTGGATCAGTTAATTTGCCCTAGAATTCATCCACTTTACTTTTATACATAAGATCCAGAGTTTCAACTGGACATTAATCTCTGTGAGATTCATGAATAAATAATACAAAACAAACACATATATAGAAACGCAGAAGCATGACCAAGACATGTCATCAATTATCTGACAAAGGTGCCCAAAGGAAAAGGTTTTCACCAGGGAATGAACAGAAGGTAAGAGAGAGACATCAATCACATCAGAGGGTACAGATTAACATTACAATCAATGATGATGTCCTGACCTTCCAACCGTCATGAAGAATCCCCTTACACAACAGAGCAGAGGACACGATGGATGGCTTCAGCTCACAATTAGCAATGCCAAGCAGGTCTCTGTCAAGCACAGGGGAGTGAAAGTGCAATTCTGGTAGCGAAGTAGGTGCAATTCTGGAGCACAACAGCTAAACTATATGGGATAAAAGCCCTTGAAGTGAGGACTTCTCTAGAATGTGTTGGGTTAAAAGCCTGATTAAAATCAATAAAGATTTTAGATATTTTTATGACAGGAAAAGAAATATCAGGATAGACTAAAGGATCTGAACATGTATAGCTTGGAGGAGAGAAGACAGAGAGAGGGGATATGATAGACACATTCAAATACTTGAAGGAATTCAACAAAGTGCAGGAGGGAAACATATTTTAAAGGAGTAAAAATGTTAGGACAAGAGGCCATAGTCTAAAACTAGAGGGACAGAGACTTAGATGTAATAGAGTTTTACTTCATCTGCATAAATATAGATGAGTTAACAGAACTCTGCATAAGCATAAACAAGTTAACAGAACTCTGATGAAAGTCAGGACTTATATCATACCTCCCAAGTGTCCCTCTTTAGGAGGGACAGCCCCTCTTTTACACCCAAATCCCTCTGTCCCTCTTTCCCACCCTGATGTCCCTCTTTTTTTTACGAGATCAGAGTGTATTATGTGTATAAGTGTATCATATTGCTCTACAGGAATAAAACTCACATTAATATTTAAATAAATGTCAGTATATGTGTTTCTAGATTAGCCGGTGTAAATTAAAGATGTTGGACTTGTTATAAGTAATTTATTGGTTTACACAAGGAGGTATCAATAGGTCAATAAATAGCCTAAAAATTCTCAGTAATGCCCCGGCCACCAGTCAAGTCCACAACAACACCCCCTGAAACACAGGTGTCCCTCTTTGGCAATTTGAAATGTTGGGAGGTGTGTTATATGTATCACTTCATAAGCACAGGTGAGTTAGTGGAACTCTGCATAATCACAGGTTAGCTAGCAGAATGCTGCTAAAGCACAGTGGAGTGAAAATGCAATTCTGGTAGCGAACTAGTTGCAATTCTGGAGCACAACAGCTAAACTATATGGGATAAAAGCCCTTGAAGTGAGGACTTCTCTAGAATGTGTGGGGTTAAAAGCCTGATTAAAATCAATAAATATCAGGATAGACTAAAGGATCTGAACAAGTATAGCTTGGAGGAGAGAAAAGAGAGAGAGAGGGGATATGATAGAAACATTCACATACATGAAGGGATTCAACAAAGTGCAGGAGGGAAACACATTTCAAAGGAGTAAAAATGTTAGGACAAGAGGCCATAGTCTAAAACTAAAGGGACAGAGACTTAGATGTAATAGAGTTTTACTTAATCTGCATAAATATAGATGAGTTAACAGAACTCTGCATAAGCATAAACAAGTTAACAGACCTCTGATGAAAGCACAGTGGAGTGAAAATGCAGTTCTGGTAGCGAAATAGTTTCAATTCTGGAGCACAACAGCTAAACTATATGGGATAAAAGCCCTTGAAGTGAGGACTTCTCTAGAATGTGTGGTGTTAAAAGCCTGATTAAAATCAATAAATATCAGGATAGACTAAAGGATCTGAACATGTATAGCGTGGAGGAGAGAAAAGTGAGAGAAAGGATGATAGAAATATTCAAATACATGAAGGGATTCAACAAAGTGCAGGAGGAAAACACATTTCAAAGGAGTAAAAATGTTAGGACAAGAGGCTATAGTCTAAAACTAAAGGGACGGAGACTTAGATGTAATGTAATAGAGTTTTACTTCATCTGCATAAATACAGATGAGTTAACAGAACTCTACATAAGCATAGACAAGTTACCGGAACTCTGATGAAAATCAAGATTTATATGTATCACTTCTTAAGCACAGGAGAGTTAGTGGAACTCTGCATAATCACAGGTTAGCTAGCAGAATGCTCAGGGGAAGGCTGGCAACTTGTGGCCCAGGGGGCAAATACATTGTGGCCCATTTCTATTATCGTTCGAGCCCAGTGCTCCAGCCCACACCCTTTAGTTAATTTTAAAATTGGCATTAATGTTGTAATGTAAGTGAAGTGATATCTCATAGCTTACAGTTAAACTGGGGCTACACTAATGCGCTACTACAAAGCTTACAATTTAAGTAAAGCTTACCTAGTGATACTATAGAGCTTACAAGGGAAATGGTTTATGCTACTAGTTTAACTCCATTTATGTAGCACCATTTCAGTTGTAAGCTCTGTGGTATCACTAGTGTAGCTCCATTTACAGCACCAGTCGGGAAATTTAGTTAGGTGCAGTGGCCTACCAGCCCAGATACATGTTCAGCATACCTCCCAACATTTCAAATTGCCAAAGAGGGACGCTTGTGTTTTAGGGGGTGTTGCTGGGGGGCGTGTCTGGTGGGTGTGGCATTACCAAGAATTTTTAGGCTATTTCATGATCTATTGACACCTAATTATGAAACCTAATAAATGATTTAGAACAAGACCAAATTATTTTATTTACACAGACTAATTTATAAACACATATACTGACATTTATACAAACAGTAATGTGAGTTTTATTAATGTAGAGCAATGTGATACACTTATATACACACCACACAGTTTGATCTCCTAAAAAGAGGGGCATCAGGGTAGGAAAGAGGGACAGAGGGATTTGGGTGTAAAAGAGGGGCTGTCCCTCCTAAAGAGGGACACTTGGGAGGTATGGATCAGCCCAGGGGGCAATTGCCCCAATGCCCCCCCAGGCCAACCCTCCCCTGAGAATGCTGCATAAACACAGGAGAGTTAGTGGAACAATTCATAAGCACAGGTAAGTTTGCAGAATGCTGCATAAGCACAGGCAAGTTAGAGGAACACTGCATCAGGGGAGGGTTGGCCTGGGGGGCAGGGGGCAATTGCCCCCTGGGCTGGCCATGTGTCTGGGCCGGTGGGCCAGTGCCTCACTCAATCTCCCACTTGCTGCTGTAAACAGATCTACACTAGTGATACCACAGAGCTTATGAAATGAATCTATATACAAGTGATACCGCAGAGCTGCAATCCAAACATAGCTGCACTAGTAGCATATTCCATTTCGCTTGCAAGCTCTATGGCATCACTATTCAATCTTTTTTAACCCTTTGAGTGCCAGAGGGGTACACAACACATTGAAAAAGCAATGTGTTGTGTACCCCTCTGGCACTCACAGGGTTACATTGTAAGCACTGTAGTATCACTAACGTAGCCCCATTTCAACAGTAAGCTCTGTGGTATCACTTGCTTTATTTCACAGCATTAAGGACAATTTTAAAATTAAGGAAACAGGGGTGGTCTGGGACAATGGGCTTGGATGATAGATATGGGCCACTTAATTGTATTTGCCCCCCTGGGCCGTATGGTGCCAGCCCTCCCCTGCACTGCATAAGTACAAGCAAGCTAACGAAACGTTGATGAAAGTCAGGATTTATATGTATTGCTATATAAGCAAGGTAAGTTAACAGAACTCTGCAGTGAATGTATGAAACCCCCACAGCAGATCCACTTGTATTATCCTCTCACTGCACTTCAGAGTGTATGACTGCTGCAGTGTATACCGGCTTGCACATTCCACCATCATTACAATTTTAATATCAGCAAAGTCCTTATACCTGGCATATCGTATGTGCAAGGACATGGTATAAAACCACCCCACTTCCTCTACAGCGTGCTTAGTGATTATTCTTTCAGGCACCACTGACAGGAGTAATTCCAGATGACTGGAAGGTAGCAAATGTAGTACCATTTCACAAAAAGGGTAGCAGGGAAGAGTCTGGCAATTACAGACCAGTAAGCCTTTTGTCAGTAGTGGGAAAATTAATGGAAACCATGTTAAAGGATAGGATTGCTAAATATCTGAATTTAAATGGCTTGCACGATACCAAACAGCATGGGTTTACAGCAGGGAGATCTTCTCAAACTAACCTCATAGATTTGATTAAAGCATTTGGCACTGTCCCTCAAAGAAGACTCAAGTTCATTGTTTGGGTCTGGATGTAAAAATAGTTAAATGGATAAGGCAATGGCTGAGTGACAGGAGACAGAGGGTGGAAGTCAATGGAGAATATTCGGATGAAAGGAGTGTTACATAGTAACATAGTAATTTAGGTCGAAAAAAGACTTGAGTCCATCCAGTTCAACCCTTTTCCTATTCCTGTTTACCATTGTTGATCCAAAAGATCCAAAATAAACCCTCAATACAGCAATTTAAAATTCTGCCTTGAATGGGGGGAAAACATTCCTTCTTGCTTCCAAATAGCAATCAGATTTCTCCTTGGATCAATAAGTAACTAAATATTAATCCCAATACTAGCGTACATCGCCCTCTATGTTCTGCTCTTTTTCATAAGTATCCAGGCCCTTTTTAAAGTCATCTAATGTATTCGATAGGACCACCTCCTCAGGCAGTGAATTCCATACCTTTAGTGTCCTTACCGTAAAGAAACCCTTCCGCTGCTGTAGATGAAATCTCCTTTCCTCAAGTCTAAGCGGGTGGCCCCTTGTCCTTTGTACTGTTCTGTTAATGAATAGGTCTTTGGAGATCCCTTTGTATGGGCCCTGAACATATTTATATAGTATTATCATATACCCTCTAAGACGCCATTTCTCTAGTGTATACAAGTTTAACTTTTCTATCCTTTCTTCATAACTAAAACTTTCCATTCCCCTTACTAGTTTTGTAGCCCTCCTCTGCACTCTATCTAGTTCCACAATGTCCTTTTTCAGAAAGGGCACCCAGAATTGAACAGCATATTCTAGGTGGGGTCTTACTATGGACCTGTAAAGAGTGTTACTAGTGGGGTACCTCAGGGATCTGTACTGGGGCCCATTCTTGTTAATATTTTTACTAGTGATATTGCAAAAGGTCTTCAAGGTAAGGTTTGACTTTTTTCAGATGACACAAAGATCTGCAATAGGGAAGACATTCCAGGGGGAATAAGCCAAATGACAAATGATTTAGGTAAATTAGAAGAATGGACAAGAATGTGGCAGATGCAGTTTAATGCTGATGAATGTAAAACAATGCACTTGGGATGTAAAAAATAAACTATTAAGTGTACCGTGCTATCAGAGACAACATAGGAAAGTGATTTGGGAGTAATTATTTCTGATGACTTAAAGAGATAGTAATGTTTCACAATAAAAGCAGCTCCAATTAATCTTCATAGTATTTGGGCCATGGAGAGTGTTATTTCAATACTGTCAGAGTTGTAGCTCAAGAGTAATTGAATGATAAAGTATCCCCCTCCCACCCCTTTTACTGATGTAACACTGCTCAGTCAGAGCAGCAGGGAGTGTCTGGATGGATCACAGAGAAGGACAATCTTCAGTAATCATAAGGAAAAACCTGTCAAAGGGGTCAGGGTTTTCCTTATGATCACAGTAAGAAGATTGTCCTTTGCTGTGACCTGTCCGGTCAAGAGACCAGATTCCACATCTGAGGGGAGGTGGCTTACACTAGGTAAAAGGGGCGGGAGGGGGGTACTTTGTCATTGAATTACTCTTGTACTACAACTCTGACAGAATTGAAATAACACTCTTCATGGACCAAATATTATGAAGATTAAGTAGAGCTGATTTTATTTTCAAACATTACTATCCCTTTAAAGCTTTTTGTTTTGTTTATTATTATTCTTGCCTGTTATAGGCCAGTGAGACTGGGGTTGGGGTCATGTAAGGAATGGGGTGTGGCCATGGGTGGAGCTAAGAGAGCTTGGCGTGCCTTGCCTAGCGGCTCCTGAGTTGTGAATCTGGCCCTCTGTATGTTGCAGTTGGTTTACAGGAGAATTACTCCAGTTTTCTACTTGCACATCAGCCCCAGTCTGTGAGTGTCTTTATATAAATACAATAGCATTATGGGACGGCGTTGCCCATCTGTTCTTTGTTTTTTTAGGCAATAGTTAATCCTTTCAGTCCCAGAGGGATACACAAGGTATTGCAATGCATTGTGTACCCCTCTGACACTCAGAGACTTAATGTGAGCCTCAGTTACACAGAAATGCATATATATAATACATATTATATAGTAGCAGTGTGGCACAGCGTTGCCTGAGTGTTAACCGTTTAAGTGACACCGGAGTATGCAACACATTGTTTACAATGTGTTGGATACCTTAAAGGGTTACGTTTTGTAATCCTACAGCTCATAGTATGTAGAAAATGAAAAATAAGAGTTGATCACATGCATTCCACAAATTAATGAATGTATGTAGAAAGATTAGATCACACTACTTCAGATGTGGATCACCTCACTGACCTATAGCTGTAATGAACATGGCCCTCTGGAGGCAGAGTGTGGCATGCCTAAATTGGCAGCCACTTCCTTCACTGCTGTGTCCCTTGCGGGATGTCTTTAAATGAACATACATTAAATGTCCACACCTATGAGCAGTGAAAGTACTGTAGTGGCCTGTGAGGAGCTGAAGGTCTCACACAGCAGGAATGTATCTTGACTGGAAGATGTCCTGTAAGGGAGACGCACACCAGAGCGGAGGAAGCAGCTGGGAATTCAAGCATGGCGCACTGTGCCTTCAGAGGGGGTGGAGGGTGAGGGTCGTGCTGATTAAAGGTGCAGGTCAGTAAAGTCCTGAACATCTGAAGAGGTGTGATGTAATGTTTGTACTTGTTTACTGTCCATTCATTGGTTGGTGGTGTACATGTGATCAGTGTGATTGTGTGTTCTACATAGTGGGAGCTGTATTATTAGGAAAAGTAACCGTCTGAGAAAGGCACCCAACGCATTGCAATAAGTCTGACAGGAGGGGAGGTGAGGAGGCAAAGTGCAGGGTTAGGAGATTAGGAGATGGGGAGTCACAGGCAATCATTCAGGCAAAGAGGTATATAATGCATTGCAATGCTTTTCATATGTCTCTACCACTGGAAGGGTTAAAGAAATAACCTATGGGTTGTGGAGCCCTCTGCCAGTGAAAGGGTTAACCCTTTCAGTGGCAAAGAGGTATGTAATGCACTTGATACGTCTGTGTGTCTGAAGGGATTAACCCTTTCACTGATATCCAATGCACTGAATAGGTCTGTGGCAATGAAAGGACAATGAAATAGTTAACCCTTTCAGTGGCAATGAGCTATCCAATGCATTGGATACATTTTTGCCACTGAAATGATTAACCCTTTCACCACCAAAGGAGGTACTGAAATGCATTGAATAGGTCTGTGGCAGCAAAATTGTGAAATACATAATAGAGACCGACACATAAAGGGAGAACTGCTCAGGGAACTACAGCTTAACCCTCCGACTGCCCTGTCAGTCTCACAGAGGTGTGGAATGCATTGAATAGGTCTGTGAGGATTAACCCTAGCAGTGGCACTGAGGTATCCAATGCATGCAATACCTCTTTGGCACTGAAAGAGTTAACTCTTACAGCGGCAAAGAGGTATCCAATGCATTGGAGAGGTCAGTGGCAGTAAAATGTTAACCCTTTAAGTGCCAACAAGGTATCCAATGCATTGGATAGATAAGTGGCAACGAAATGTTAACCCTTTCTGTGCCAAAGAGGTATTCAATACATTGGATAGCTGTCCGGCAGTGAAATGTTTGAAAACACAAAGAACACACACCCATAAGAGAGTAGTGGATAGGGAGGTGCAGGGGATCATTTGAGCTAAAAGTTATGAGAAGGGAGGAAAGAGACAGATACACAGTCATATACACACACACTCTATATTTACCTACCTCTTACTGCAGCATGGACAGAGAGGAAGGTAGAAGGAGTATCTAGGGAGGGTGATGGAGCAAAAAGAAGAGTAGATACAACTGGATCTGCCTCTCTGCCTAGGTAATGCAGTGATTTTCTTGCTAGTCGTGTAGAGTAGATACTGTTCCAGTTCCCCAGGTGTGTGACTGCTAGTAAGTGATCTACCTGCTTCCCAGCAGTCTGCTGATTGGTTGGGGGCTAAGCTTGCTGAGTGGTGACAGGCGGAACGTCCTTGGCTTGCAGCTGTAGCTGGACTACATTTCCCATCATCCTCATTGTATCTTTATGTAATTAGAGCTCCTGTAAACATGTGTCTGGGGCACAGTATATTGATATACTGAGCCAACACATGCCTGTTTACATGCTCACATTTGATTATTAATGCTCACATTTTCCATTTGAAGTGTCTCTTCGAATAACGTTATTATCTTTATAGCACCGCTGAGCACTTTTTCCTTTTCTCTTTCTTATATATGTGTATATATATATATATATATATATATATATATATATATATATATAATTATAATCCGATTGGAAAAGCACTCTCAGGACTTTTGATTCAGTGACAATTAGGTTTATTCAGACAGAATAAACCTAATTGGGATAACCGAAATGAAGGTTACTATGGGATAACCGAAACGTTGATCTGTCTGAATAAACCTAATTGTCACTGAATCAAAAGTCCTGAGAGTGCTTTACCAATCGGATTATATATATATTAAGGATGAATTCTAGCACCCAGGCAATGGACTTTTAAAGCGTGAGTGCCTCTATATATATATAGGGTGGGCAACCTTTGGCTCGCTAGCTGATTGGGCACGATGGGAGCGATAGTATCCAATAGGCTTCCTCCCTCTGTCTAGTGAATCCCTTTTCCTTCTCTGACAGATGCAGTTCCTTGCACTGTGCTTGTCATTCTGAGCTGAAGTCGTTAATTCTAATCACAAAGCTGTTATAGAAGCGGTTTCCTCGTGGACATTGCAATAATTGATTGTTCACTTTATATGTGTGTTTGTCTGTCATTTTAATTGGCACCATGATGAAGATGCACGTCAGATGGAAGCCCTTGTTTTGCATAACGGATTGTTTTTAATTTGTCTCTAGATGTAGAGTGCTACCCACCTATTTCTGATAATTATTGCAATTTGTCCACCTTTCTGTACTAGCCCAGTGAGTATTTCCACATATTATTGAGTAATGCCTCCACTTATTGGGCTATTGAACTGATGTACTAAGAAAACTGGATTAATCCCGTAGTAAATTAAACCATACTGGAGAAAGAAAAACTCCCATTGATTTAGAGAACACTGTCACCTAAACACATACTGTACCTGCCAACATTTCAAATGGCCAGTGAAGGACACTTGTGTTTTAGGTGGTTTTCCTGGGGGTGTGGCTGGTTTGTGGTGCATTACTGAAAAACATTTTTAATATATTTTATTTACACAGAATAATATATAAACATATATACTGACGTTTATATAAACGTTAATGTGAGCGTTATTGCTGTGGAGCAACATGATACATTTATATACACACCACACAGTCTGATCTCCAAAACACAGGGACACCAGGGTGATACACTTATATACACATCACATAGTCTGATCTCCTAAACACAGGGACACCAGAGTGATACACTTATATACACACCACACAGTCTGATCTCCTAAACACAGGGACACCAGGGTGATATACTTATATACACACCACACAGTCTGATCTCCTAAACACATGGACACCGGGGTGATACACTTATATTCACACCACACAGTCTGATCTCCTAAACACAGGGGCACCAGGGTGATACACTTATATTCACACCACACAGTCTGATCTCCTAAACACAGGGATACCAGGGTGATACACTTCTATACACACCACACAGTCTGATCTCCAAAACACAGGGACACCAGGGTGATACACTTATATACACATCACATAGTCTGATCTCCAAAACACAGGGACACCAGGGTGATACACTTATATACATACCACACAGTCTGATCTCCAAAACACAGGGACACCAGGGTGATACACTTATATACACATCACATAGTCTGATCTCCAAAACACAGGGACAACAGGGTGATACACTTATATACACACCACACAGTCTGATCTCCAAAACACAGGGACACCAGGGTGATACACTTATATACACACCACACAGTCTGATCTCCTAAACACAGGGACACCAGGGTGATACACTTATATACACACCACACAGTCTGATCTCCTAAACACAGGGACACCAGGGTGATACACTTCTATACACACCACACAGTCTGATCTCCTAAACACTGGGACACCAGGGTGATACATTTATATACACATCACATAGTCTGATCTCCTAAACACAGGGACACCAGGGTGATACACTTATATACACACCACACAGTCTGATCTCCTAAACACAGGGACACCAGGGTGATACACTTATATACACACCATACAGTCTGATCTCCTAAACACAGGGACACCAGGGTGATACACTTCTATACACACCACACAGTCTGATCTCCTAAACACAGGGACATCAGGTGATACACTTATATACACACCACACAGTCTGATCTCCTAAACACAGGGACACCAGGGTGATACACTTATATACACATCACACAGACTGATCTCCTAAACACAGGGACACCAGGGTGATATACTTATATACCCACCACACAGTCTGATCTCCTAAACACAGGGACACCAGGGTGATGCACTTCTATACACACCACACAGTCTGATCTCCTAAACACAGGGACACCAGGGTGATACACTTCTATACACACCACACAGTCTGATCTCCTAAACACAGGGACACCAGGGTGATACACTTATAAACACACACCACACAGTCTGATCTCCTAAACACAGGGACACCAGGGTGATACACTTATATACACACCACACAGTCTGATCTCCTAAACACAGGGACACAAGGGTGATACACTGATATACACATCACACAGTCTGATCTCCTAAACACAGGGACACCAGGGTGATATACTTATATACACATCACACAGTCTGATCTCCTGAACACAGGGACACCAGAGTGATACACTTATATACACACCTCACAGTCTGATCTCCTAAACACAGGGACACAAGGGTGATACACTTATATACACAGCACACAGTCTGATCTCCTAAACACAGGGACACTGGGGTGATACACTTATATATACACACCACACAGTCTGATCTCCTAAACACAGGGACACCAGGGTGATACACTTATATACACACCACACAGTCTGATCTCCTAAACACAGGGGCACCAGGGTGATACACTTATATACACACCACACAGTCTGATCTCCTAAACACAGGGACACCAGGGTGATACACTTATATACACGCCACACAGTCTGATCTCCTACACACAGGGACACCAGGGTGGGAAAAAAGGACAGAGGGATTTGGGGCTCCTAAAGAGCAACAATTGGGAGGAATGGAGGAGCCCTAATATCTCCTAAAGAGTGACACTTGGGAGGTATGTACCCCATATATCTCCTAAAGAGTGACACTTGGAAGATATAGACCCCTAATATCTACTAAAGAGGGACACTTGGGAGGTATGGACACCTAATATCTACTAAAGAGGGACACTTGGGAGGTACAGTGAAGAAGTTGCTAAGAGAAACACACATCATCTCCTCATTATTTTTATTTCTGTTTAGAATGTCCAGTTGAGAGGAATGGCAAGCCCGATAAGGCCTGGTCTTAGAATCAGAGACAGTAACCTATACGGATATAGATTTATAGGAGATAGACAGAAAGCCGGATAAGCCCTGGCATCCATACTGACTTTTTTTATTTTCACTTAGGTCTGAAGAGCCTTTGTTCAACCATTGTTCTTTTTTCAGATGAATGGCAAGCTGGATGAAGCCCCGGTATTAAGATAGCAATTTAGACAGCAATGTATTAAGAAATAGATAGTCTGAATATTCATGGCAAGCCGGATAAGCCCCATCATATGTTTAAATGATCTATATCTTGGTATGCGGAGCAAGTTCCGTCTTGCTCAGGGTATTACTTTTGAGGATTCAATTTGTGTCAATTGTAACTTGAGAGGTGTGGACCAATAATATATCTTAAAGAGGGACACTTGGGAGGTATAGACCCCTAATATGTCCTAAAGAGGAACACTTGAGAGGTACGGACAGCTATTATCTCCTACAGAGGGACACTTCGTGGTATGGACCCATAATATCTCCTAAAGAGGGACACTTGGAAGGTATGGACCCCTAATATCTCCTAAAAAGGGACACTTGGGTGGTAGGGACCCCTAATATCTCCTAAAAAGGGACACTTGGGAGGTATGGATCCCTAATATCTCCTAAAGAGGAACACTTGGTAGGTATGGACCCCTAATATATCCTAAAAAGGAACACTTGGGAGGTATAGACCCATAATATCTCATAAAGAGGGACACTTGGAAGGTATGGAGCCCTCATATCTCCTAAAGAGGAACACTTGCGAGTTACGGACACCTAATATCGCCTAAAGAGGAACATTTGGGAGGTATGGATCCCTAATATCTCCTAAAAAGGGACACTTGGGAGGTATGGATCCCTAATATCTCCTAAAGAGGAACACTTGGTAGGTATGGACCCCTAATATATCCTAAAAAGGAACACTTGGGAGGTATAGACCCATAATATCTCATAAAGAGGGACACTTGGAAGGTATGGAGCCCTCATATCTCCTAAAGAGGAACACTTGCGAGTTACAGACACCTAATATCGCCTAAAGAGGAACATTTGGGAGGTATGGACCCCTAATATCTCCTAAAGAGGGACACTTGGTAGGTATGGACCCCTAGTATCTCCTAAAGAGGGACACTTGGGAGGTATGGACCCCTAATATCTCCTAAAGAGGAACACTTTGAAAGTATTGACCCATAATATATCTTAAAGAGGGACACTTGGGAGGTATGGACCCCTAATATCTCCTAAAGAGGAACACTTGAGAGGTACAGACCCCTATTATATCCTACAGAGGGACATTTCAGTGGTACAGATCCCTAATACCTCCGAAAAAGGGACACTTGGGAGGCATGAACCCCTGATATGACCCAAAGAGCAGAGCCGTGATCGAGTTAGTAAAAAATAATTATTTCACTGAAACGGTCTTCTACGTGTCCTTGCAAACCAAGCACATGTAGAAGACCGTTTCAGTGAAATAATTCTTTATCACTAACGGGATCTCAGCTCATCTGCAGAGCCGCCTGATGAAAGTCAGACCGGATATACCTGCAGTCAGCACAACACTGACTTCAGGGAAGGGGGAGGGAGGGGGAACTTTGCCTTTGGTTATCTCTCAAACCATAAAGGTTTGAGAGATGAACCTGGAGGATATTACATTATTTTACAAATATGTACAATATGGGGGGGATAGTAATAACAAAGTATTACTATCCCTTTAAGTAGCACTGGAAAGTCATGAACAGCCGTGCCGAAGATTTGGCATGTCGCATTATGCGGAAGTGCACAGCTTTAAGATTAAATCTTTAAAAGTACGTAAATTAAAAAAACACGTTTCCTAATACTACTTTAATAACTAAACATATGGTAAAAACTTTTTAAGAGTGGAATGTTCCCCTTTAACTGGGGAAACTCAGCTGTATAAGTAGCTCTTTCATCAGAAAAAGGCACCTTGGTAGGCATCCTTCACGTAATAATTATTTCTGTTTTTTGTTTTTGTTTTCAATTGATCGCTCTTGTAGTGCCATGTTAGTTGTTGTGGACAGCGCAGATGAGGCACCCCTCAAAAGTTGGAACTCCAGGCAGTTTCCTACTTTGCCCATTGAGAAATCCAACCGTGACTGAAGTTTCCAATTGAGTTTGATTTTTGAAGCTCTGTTTGTTTTGTCACATGCTAAGAAGATAAATTGAATAAAATTAGCCTTCGTTATCCTAGATCTTGCTGAAAAACTTCAGATTATGGTTTTTGTTTTTGGAAATAATACAATGTAAATAACCCCTGTTCAAGGTATATATTCTCAAACGTGTTTGATGATTTGTTTGTGTTAAAAGTTATTACATTGAAGTAGACGTCTCAATCTAAGATAAGTTCGGCTAGTTTTTAAAGAAGGTTACAAACTGCCTATATGTTTTAAGAGACATCTTTGTTTGTAATATCTATCTATCTATCTATCTATCTATCTATCTATCTCATATCTATCTATCTATCTATCTATCTATCTCATATCTATCTATCTCTTTATCTTCTACCTATCTATCTATCTATCTATCTATCTATCTATCTATCTCATATCTATCTATCTCTCTATCTCTTATCTATCTATCTATCTATCTATCTATCTATCTATCTATCTATCTCATATCTATCTATCTATCTATCTATCTATCTATCTCATATCTATCTATCTATCTATCTATCTATCTCATATCTATCTATCTATCTATCTATCTATCTATCTATCTATCTGTCTATCTATCTCATATCTATCTATCTATCTATCTATCTATCTATCTATCTATCTGTCTATCTATCTCATATCTATCTATCTATCTATCTATCTATCTATATATCTATCTATCTATCTATCTATCTATCTATCTATCTATCTGTCTATCTATCTCATATCTATCTATCTATCTATCTATCTCATATCTATCTATCTATCTATCTATCTCTCTATCTATCTATCTATCTATCTATCTATCTATCTATCTATCTCTGTTTGTCTAACTCTGTCTGTCTATCTGTCTATCCATCTCATATATATCTGTCTGTCTGTCTGTCTCTGTCTGTCTATCTATCTCATATCTATCTATCTATATATCTATCTATATATCTATATCTTTATCTCATATCTATCTATCTATCTAGCTCTCTATCTCTATCTATCTATCTATCTATCTAATCTATCTATCTATCTATCTAGCTAGCTCTCTATCTCATATCTATCTGTCTATCTATCTATCTATCTATCTATCTATCTATCTATCTATCTATTTCATATCTATCTATCTATCTATCTATCTATCTATCTATCTATCTATCTATCTATCCTATCTCATATCTATCTATGTATCTAACTCTCTATCTCATATCTATCTATCTATCTATCTATCTATCTATCTATCTCATATCTATGTATCTAGCTAGCTAGCTAGCTAGCTCTCTATCTCATATCTATCTATCTATCTATCTATCTATCTATCTATCTATCTATCTATCTCATATCTATCTCTTTATCTTCTATCTATCTATTTATCTATCTATCTATCTCATATCTATCTCTCATAACTAATTAGCATATTACACAGGGAATTAGCATAAAGTGCCAGAATGTGCCGCAAACCATTAAGTTTAATTTCTTAAAAAATAAATTAAAAAAAAAAAAAAAATATATATATATATATATATATATATAATAAATTATTTTATAGGACTATGGCTAATACAGCATATTGACAGGCTTCAATTCCCTGTAAAGCTCACTAAACACGCCTTAAGGTGACAAATCCGATATAAGTATGTAAATGGAATAAAATACTTCTTTCGTCTCTGAGCTCATGCTGATGAACTTCTGATGATTTAAGAATATTTTTAAATCTCATACAAAAGAAATAATCCCTACTCAGGAAATATACACTCATAACTTCTTTATATCAGATGATTGGTTTATATTGAGAGGTGTAAACATCTGAGATTAATTACAGGTAATGGTAAAGGGTTAGCCATTTGAGTACCAGAAGGGTATCCAACGCATTGCTTCACCTCTGCCACTCAAATGGTTAAATATCTATCCAAAGCAATTGTAGGCAACATTTGGCACTACAGCTGTTGTGGACTACTCTCCCATCATTCTCAACCATCATCCTGGTTACACATGATGAGAGTTGTACTTTCCAAGAGTTGGATTGCCAAAGGCAGCCTACTACTACTGATATAAAGCAATGGAGGGAGACATCTATTTTAATGGAAGAAGATATTAAGATCAATGTGGTTCCTACACAAATCATTGACTAACTCTTGAGCCGGGAAAAAAAATGTTCACTTCAAGGAAGTCAATTTGTTAAAGGTCAATATTGCAATATAAATGAAATAAGAGTTGAGAGCGAGTTTAGCTCATGGAGACTATTCTAGAGGCAATCAATGAACTTTTGTAGAACATAAAAGATGACCCTGACATTTGTTTCCATTGCATGTTGATTCATCGGCGTCCATGAAGAGGTTTGTGATCCTGGGAACAATGTAGGCGTCTGTTCTACTGCTGAAGACTTGTAGAACAAATTTATCAAAAGAAGACTTCATTTTCCACTAAATTAGTCTAATTGTATCTGTTGCAGAATGGAGTTTAATTCATAGATCCTGTAGACACCTCTTTCATTTAAAAGAGCAGCAATATTTCATTTTGAAAAAAAATGTTATGAGGCTTCCTTCAAAAGTAATTACATCTCAAACTATTTTTTCTTACATTGAACTGGAGTTTTTGTTCTGATCACTAGATGGCAGTGTTACTTGATCAAGCTCTATGATAGAAAGCAATAGAAAAAAAATGCCCACTGCACACTGGTTGGTGCTGTCACTAACAGTTTTATTTAATGGGCATCAAAGGTTCATTGTAAAGGGCTTTCTAACTATAGGTTTGTACTGACAGCTATAAATCTTCCAACATTTCAAATGGCCAAAGAGGGCCACTTAGTTTTAGGTGGTGTTGCTGGGGGCATGGCTGATGGGTAGGCATTGCTGAAAAATTTTAGGTTATTTCATGACCCACTGACACCTCTTTTTGTAACTAAATAGATTATTTAGTGTAAATCAAAAGTATTTATTTACAAAGATTAATTTATAAACGCATATTAATGTGAATTGTATTTCGGTGGAGCAGTATCATACACATATATACACACCACACAGTCTGATCTCTTAAAAAGAGGGACACCAGGGTGTGAGAGACAGAGGAGTTTGGGGCTCGAAGAGGGACTGTCCCTCCTAAAGAGGGACATTTGGGGGGTATGCAGCTATCAGAACTGAGTTCACATAGCCTAAAAAGTTGCCATTTTCTCTCTGTTACCCCTGAAGATTTCCTTGATCTGCAGGACAAGGAGATATCAGTGCTTTCCTTGGCAATTATAGGATATTCTGAGCTTTTCATTCAAACTCATTGTTGGCAAATTTAAGACATGACATGAGATTCGGTTGGAGAGAATAGCAATGTACCCTCCACTCTCTCAAGATCTGAGTGAAGCTTTGACATCACTCAGCCCTATAACTGCAGAGAGATCGGAAAGGGAATGTCAAGAAGTTAAAGGTATGGGAATGTCAGGACACTGCCTATAATTAGATAATACTTTAATACAAGCATTTGTGTCTCTCACACAGTCACATAACATCCTATTTTCTTGGTAATATCCTATTTTTTTTATATAGGATCATACAGAATTATAGCAATGCATAAGATCTTTATTGTAATATTAAGCGGCTATCCTTCAGAAGCCATGTCTTTTTTCTGTGTGATCATGTTCAAATTATAGCGACATTTAGGTAGGATGATTTGTTGTGCAAAGTATTGGCTTTATATCTTCCATGATACCTGTGATAACCACCATTGACTAACCTCATAGATTTTTTTCACTGGGTAACTAAAATAATAGACCAAGGCGGAACAGTAGATATAGCTTATGTAGATTTCACTAAAGCAATTGGCACTGTCCCTCATAGAAGACTCATTAATAAATTGCAGTGTTTGGGTCTGGATGTAAAAATAGTTAAATGGATAAGGCAATGGCTGAGTGACAGGAGACAGAGATGGTAGTCAATGGAGAATATTCGGAAGAAAAGAGTGTTACTATTCGAGTACCTCAGGGATCTGTACTGGGGCCCATTATTTTTAATATTTTTATTAGTGATATTGCAAAAGGTCTTCAAGGAAAGGTATGCCTTTTTGCAGATGATACAAAGATCTGCAATAGGGTAGACATTCCAGGGGGAAAAAGCCAAATGACAAATGATTTAGGTAAATTAGAAGAATGGTCAAGAGTGTGGCAGATGCAGTTTAACACTGATAAATGTAAATTAATGCACTTGGGACATAAAAATCCAAACGAAAAATATACTATTAAGGGTATATGGGTTGTATAACTAAGGGCATTAGTAGCAGAAAAAGGGAAGTGGTCATGCCACTCTACAGATCTCTAGTTAGACCTCACCTAGAGTATTGTGTACAGTACTGGAAACCTCATATCCAGAAGGATATAGATACTCTAGAGAAAAATCAAAGAAGGGCTACTAAAATGGTGATTGGTTTACAGGAAAAGAAATACCAGGATAGACTAAAGGATCTGAACATGTATAGCTTGGAGGAGAGAAGAGAGAGACGGGATATGATAGACACATTCACATACATGAAGGGATTCAGCAAAGTGCAGGAGGGAAGTATATTTCAAAGGAGTAGAAATGTAAGGACAAGAGGACATAGTCTAAAAATAGAGGGACACAGGTTTAGATGTAATGTAAGAAAGTTTTACTTCACTGAGAGGGTAGTAGATAAGTGGAACAGCCTACCAAAAGAAGTGGTAGAAATTAATACAGTGACAGAATTTAAGCATGCATGGGATAGGCATAAGGCTGTCCTTAACGTAAGAAAAGACCAAGGACCAAAAAAGGTTTCGAGGTTTTTACTGTAGGAAAATGGGCAGACTAGATGGTCCAAAATGGTTCTTATCTGCCGTCAAATTCTATGTTTCAGTGTTTCTATTGTTGGGCCTGGTCTTGTTAGCTAAATAGGTTTACCGATTCATGTGTATGACAGCTCTGTCAGCTGTATTGGTAAACATGATACATCATTTGGCTCTCTAACATAAAGATCCTATAGTTCTTAGGGAAGGTTTGTGTTGGCTAGAGGTCACAATGAATGGTATTATGTGCAATTTGATATACCTGCCTAATGGGAGGAATTATACGGAATAAGATGTAACCGATCTGGACAATTGTGTTATTTGTTTTCTGTGAATAAGCTGTTTGTTATCTGAATGTATTTAGATAGATAGATAGATAGATAGATAGATAGATATTAGATAGAGATGATAGACAGATAGATAGATAGATAGATAGATAGATAGATAGATAGATAGATCGATAGATCGATAGATATGGGGTATACAGATAGATAGATATGGGATAGATAGATAGTGCTGTTGCTCTGCTCCAAAATTGTTCCTCTTTCTCGGTACACGTGGCCCTTAGTGTATTATAAAGCACATACGTAGCAGTGTTTGTTTTCATAGCAGATGCTCCAAGGCTGGTTTGTTTCTCAGTGGGAAAAGCAAAAACAGATTTGATGCACCAGCGTCTTTTTTGTTCCTGTCCCTTATCAGAATGGGTAACAGCTGGGCCGTGTTCATTTATTCCATTTGATAAAGTAACCCAAATGTCTTTTAAGCCTTGAAGGACCAGAGGGGTATATAACGCATTGGTTTGTTTGTTTTTTACTCCTCTGATACTTAAAGGGTTAAATAATAACTAACATGAATATATAAAAAAAATCCCTTAACAGCAAAGTATTATGTAATATAGGAAATGTATATTTTGTAGAACTTTTCATGCCGAGTATTCGCCTACTGCTCGGAAATGCTTTATTCAATAATTTTTACAGTTCAAATTGAAAATTTTTGGTGAAGGATTTTGAAGATATGCCATTTTAGGGTCTTTATAGCCCAAGTCTTAAGTTTATCTTTGATAACGTGGCATTGAGTGCAACGAAACGCGTTAGAGCATTACTATTGGGTTCAAATGATTTTACATATTATATTTTTTTATATATTTGATAGTATTCATATACTCCAGGAAGGTAGGAGATGGGGGCATTGTGAAGATTGCGGGGCATTGTAGAGGGGGTCAGTGTGGTTGAGGGGGGGCCAATGTGATGGGGCGGGCTGTGGGACTTCTTGCACAAGGGCCCGTAGACTTCTAGTTACGCCTCTGTGCCTCTTTATAAACACTTTGAGAGATCAAATGTAAAGTCTGTACAGGTAAATGACATACACAGGCATGTCATCATCATCATCATTATCAGTGTCACTGATGTGTGTCCAACCCACACCCAGTCATACTCACTGTTGATGACTAAGCAACAATACAGATTAACAGCTACAACCCTACCTATAAGTGCTTCTGCATGCTCGAAGTGCAGTGCAACAGCCATGTTATCTAGCACTATTGCAATATCTAGTCCTTCTAGTAGAAGTAGTAGTATTACTTCAGGATTGGAATCTGTCAGTCAATGAAATCTCCACTATGGTACAAAAGCTAAACACGTTGCTATCTGTTGCCTTGTGAGCAGGCGGGGAAGAGGGATCACATCTAGGTACATCCTCATTGAGATCCCACCTGAATCAGGACCACAGGTCTGTTTGGGAGATACACCATCAGCATATCAGTGGTGCATCTACTAGCTTCAGATCAAGCACTTCTAGAAGGACCCAGGGGCACAATATAGTATTGTTGTAGATGTGGGATATGTGGGATATGTGAGAATGGGACAAAAATTACTCAGTAAAAGTAACACCCATGTCTCCTACTGATGATGTGAAAATGCAAAGTGTAGAAGATGATGATGATAATGATTTTGTTGGAGGTGATAAGATTTATAAAGTCCCCACCTCCATTAGTTGGGCCACAGTCTGTTTATTGCATTCAGTTGTGCAGAGTCATTTTAGAGTAGGTCTGCATTAAGAGGGGGTGCTCCAGGGCCCAGGTTCCTGTAACAAGTAGGCTAACACTAGCAGGCCTTTAGTGGGAGTGAGCCTCAGTAGATGGGTATCTTCCTTTCTGAGGTTAAGGTTAGGAAGGTATTCTGTGATATGAGGGAATGTAGGGTTTCTTGAATAAAGAGTGGGCATCTAGACAAAAGAGATCTTCTGGGGCCAGGAAACCAACACAGGGAAGTAAACAACTGAGCGTTAAATTTCGTTGCCATATGGAAACGGATCCCATATTGTATCCAAAATCCTGATGTAATATTGCACTAAATGTATTAATGTATTGTTAGTTGATTTTTCTGTTTTCCATAGACATATTTTTATGTTTATGTGTCCTTGAAGGGACAAAAGAACTACAGCATCAACCCATCCAAGGTGGAGGCACCACCAGAGTATTAGACCCAGCTAATTCCAACTACAGATGGGTGAAAATTTCCGCCTCAAACCAAAATTGGTGAAAAATGGCACTTCCCAGCTCGGAAGAAATTGATAAATGTGTTGTTATTCTGATTTTTTTACCACGCTCATTGCATTGAAATCCATGGAAAGACTGAATTTACACACAACACATAGCAAATTCTATTTTATTTCCCACAGGAAAGGTATAAAAGGGGTCTGAGGATGCATGTTGGTAGAGACTTGGGAAAGAATCAGTTGAACAGGGATTTGTTTGGGGGGGTTGTTGAATGGGATTGGGGGGGCAGTTTATAAAACAATAAACAAATAAAAA
The DNA here is from genome assembly GCA_037306005.1 of Rhinophrynus dorsalis. NCBI lineage: Eukaryota > Metazoa > Chordata > Amphibia > Anura > Rhinophrynidae > Rhinophrynus > Rhinophrynus dorsalis. The sequence continues at coordinate 17,388,048 of CM074723.1, forward strand.
AATAATAAGACATGATATAAAACGGTCTGAGGAGGGTGTCTGTGTTGGTGGAGTCTGGGGAAAATAGTTGAATAGAGATTTTTTTTTTGGGGGGTTGTTATCTTGGGTGCACAAGTTATTAAAAACTAAATAAATAAATAAAATGTTTTAAAAAATGGTAAGTAACGTGACAAAGGCAGGAACCCCCTGACGTAACCTGTGAATGATGCAGTCTGATGCTTGACAGGATACAGTATTTTTTAGAGGATGATTTGTAGGACTTAGACTTGTTGTGAGAGGCCCAAGCCCTGAGGAAACATTGATTTGTAGTACTTACACTTGTCTGGCAGAAGCCCTGAGGAAACATTGATTGAGTCACAAGCCCTGATGAATCAATGATTTACACTCAGGATTGTTACAGTCACAAGCCCTGCCCCTGAGGAATCAGTGATGATTTGTTGTACTCAGAATTGTTAGAGTCACGAACCCTGAGGATTCAGTGATGATTGTTTGCACTCAGGATTGTCAGAGTCACAAGCCCCGAGGAATCAGGGATCTGTAGGACTTAGGCTTGTCAGAAACAAACCCTTAATATTGTTTTTTTAGGCATCTGTTGTGTATTTAAAGAGCAACAAAAATAATATAACCTACTGGCCAAGAGCCAGCAGGTCATGATATGGTGGCCAGATGCCCATGGCCATAGGTAAATGCCATGTTGACATTGCAGTATTTGTGACTGCTGTTGTTGTTGCTGCTGCTGCTGCTGCTGCTGCTGAGTTGTTTAAGCAGCAGGATGATTAGGCAGCTCCAAGGGAATGTGATGGTATCAACAAGCAGTGATATGAGACTGGCAATGATCATTTTCCACTTGCCATCAGCTCCAGTGATGCGTGAGGCAGTAGCTAGCAGCACCACAAGTAGCCCCAACCACTTCAGCTTTGTGTGGAAAAAAGAAGTTCACCAATAATGCTTCTCCACCTGCTACTCCTCCAAAATCATGGGTGTGTTGTTATAATAGAAAGTTTTCCCTTGAGAGCAAGAACTGTGCCTCTCATCAGCAACTGCAATTTGAACAGTGTGTGTAGGAAAGAGGCGAAGTACTGGAAACAGTGGGCACATCTGCACTCTCACATCGAACAGCTGGCAACACAAACCAAATACCGTGATGCCTAGGTCCGTAATGTCAAATCATCCCCTCAGAAACCAAGTAATGCTGTCACTATGCCCCTTGTCTGCTCCGCTAAGAACACCTGACAACTAGCATACTTAAAGGGATAGTAATACTTCGTTTTAACTTTATTTTATTTTGTAGGCATTAAAAAACATGAAGAACGATATAAGTCTTTTCTCTCAAACCTTTATGGAGGTTTGAGAGATATTCACAAGTAAAAGTTTCCCCTCCCGCCCCTTTTACCTTGTGTAAGCCATCTCTTCTCAGATGTGGAATCCAGTCCATAGACCAGACAGATAACAGAAGGGGACAATCTTCTTCCTATGAGAACAATGAAAGCCCTGCCCCCCTTGACAAGTTTTTCAGGTTTTTCCCTTATCTTAATTGAAGATTGTCCCTCTCTGCAGTCTACCTGGGCACCTCCCTTCTGATCTGGTTGAACAGGGGGGGATACTTTGTTTGTGAATATATCTTAAACCATAAAGGTTTGAGAGATAAGACATATATCATTCTTCATGTTTTTTTAATGCCTACAAAATAAAATAAAGTTAAAACAAAGTATTACTATCCCTTTAAGAGTAACAATGAACCCTCCATGACACCAGCTTAGCATATTCTGTGGGATGGAATCTCCTCAGATGCCACTTGATGCCCTGGTTACGATTATCCTTCAACTCATTGCCAAGTATGGTCAGCACACCACACATTGTGCAATGGGTAGACACAAACTTCTACATCCTGACATCTACAGAATGGCTAACAACTGGTGGGGAGAGGTAATGATGAATGGGGTGGTTAAGCCCTGCACCTAGACCCTAGAAGAAGAGGCTGATGAGAAGGCAGGTGTTTCGCTTGCAGTGAACTTTCAGTTTCAGGCTGGGTTTCACTATTCTTTCTCCTCTTTGATTTCTGTTTCGATTCTTGTGACCCTTGGGGAGAGACAGGAGGTACAGTAATAGCAGCTTCCAATTTCCTTTGTGGGAGTTTGGCTTTAAAATGCTTCTCACAAATGTCATGGTGTTTGTATTCAGATGTGTTCATAGCAGCATCACTTGTCAGTAAACACTGACTGATTAAATGAATAGTAATGTTTCATAATAAAAGCAGCTCTAATTAATCATCATAGTATTTGGACTTTGGAGAGTGTTATTTCAATTTTGTCAGAGTTGTAGTTCAAGAGTAATTCAATGATAAAGTATCCCCCTCCTGCCCCTTTTACTGATGTAACACTGCTCAGCCAGATCAGAAGGGAGGTGCCCAGGTAGACTGCAGAGAGGGACAATCTTCAATTAAGATAAGGGAAAAAGCTCAAAAACTTGTCAAGGGGGGCAGGGCTTTCATTGTTCTCATAGGAAGAAGATTGTCCCCTTCTGTTATCTGTCTGGTCTATGGACTGGATTCCACATCTGAGAAGAGATGGCTTACACTAGGTAAAAGGGGCGGGAGGGGAAACTTTGCTTGTGAATATCTCTCAAACCATAAAGGTTTGAGAGATAAGACTTATATCGCTCTTCGTGTTTTTTTTATGCCCACAAAATAAAATAAAGATAAAATGAAATATTACTATACCTTTAATGGTTCAAAGTAGACTTGTTACAAATTAATGTATTACTGATACTAACCCTTTAATGCTACAGATAGCTCCAAATCATTGTAAAGTAATGTCTTGAAGACCTCTTTAGCATTCAAGGGGTCAAATGCAGCTTTGCCTAGTTTATTTTATAAACATACATTTGCTATAATTTGAGTGCCAGAGAGGTATTGAACACATTGCACTCAAATGGTTAACATTTATAACAATAATCAGTAAAGTTTTATTTTAAAAATAAAACATATTTTATAGGGCTTTTACTACTAAACAAAGCAAGGGTAATTACCACTGCCGGCAAATGATTCATTCAGAAACTATTACAGCTCAAACTGTCACAAAGTAGAGGACATGTTATTATTACAGCCTTAAAGGGATAGTAATACTTCGTTTTATCTTTATTTTATTTTATAGGCATTAAAAAAACATGAAGAACAATATAAGTCTTATCTCTCAAACTTTTATGGTTTGAGAGATATTCAGAAGCAAAGTTTCCCCTCCCGCCCCTTTTACCTAGTGTAAGTCATCTCTTCTCAGATGTGGAATGCAGTCCATAGACCAGACAGATAACAGAAGGGGACAATCTTCTTCCTATGAGAACAATGAAAGCCCTACCCCCTTTGACAAGTTTTTCAGGTTTTTCCCTTATCTTAATTGAAGATTGTCCCTCTCTGCAATCTACCTGGGCACCTCCCTTCTGATCTGGCTGAGCAGTGTTACATCAGTAAAAGGGGCGGGAGGGGGATACTTTATCATTCAATTACTCTTGAACTACAACTCTGACAGAACTGAAATAATACTCTCCAAGATCCAAATACTATGATGATTAATTAGAGCTGCTTTTATTTTGAAACATTACTATCCCTTTAAAGAAGCATAGCCTAAGTCTCTCCTCTCCCACAGAATGCAACAGAAAATTTGTGTCCCTTTTGCTAACAGAATAATACTGTGGTGACATGTTTCATTGGTAAAGTCCCTGACTATGGACTCAAGATAGCAGGTTCAAATCCCAGCAGGGTCAACTCAGTCCTTCATCCTTCCGAGGTCGATAAATGAGTACCATTGATTGGGTAATAATAACATCTATTATTTCAGCTGCCGATTTTGTTAATTACAAGAGTGCGTGCGCTGGAAGCGCCTTGAGGCCCACAGGGAGTAAGGCGCTATATAAATACGAGTTATTATTATTATAATATGTGCATAAAAGGTGGTTTGAGCTGTGATAACTTTGTAATAAAGCACCTTCCAGCAGTGGGAGATTACACAGCAGTAAAGTTCTTGAAATAAAAGTTTACTGCTCCTTCAACCCTTTTGGATTCTAAAGAGATTGCTAACTGATTACAAAGAAATGATGTGGACACCTCCATCAAACAAAGGGGTTAACCCCTCTGGCACTGAAAGGGAATAAAATGTTTTCAGCCTTGATAAGACATAACACACGGATAAAATGCCTTACGTTATTATGCCGAAAAAGATATGTTTCAGATAGTCCTTTGGGAGCTTTCTAATTGCTTTTCAATGTGGAATCTCAGTAACATTCTCGTGGGGGTAGAATCCTACACAATTATTTATTAGCACACTTAGCAAGAGAAATGGTATCTCTTAATTAACGATCTCCTTCATGCTAAGTGGACTTGATTCACTACTCCTCTCTAAAGTAAATCCCAGATTACTTCATTTATTCTTCACAAAGATTTTCCAAAGATAAAATAACCTAGTATGGCAAAAACATAAATAACCATTTCCTTTGTGTATTGGAGTCATTCTATGTGAGTTGTTGATTGAAAAACATATAATAACATTGTACTGGCCTGTGACCTGGATATGAATCCATAAATAATAAGCATCACCGTCAATATCACACCACAAAGGACCCCTATGAAAGTGCATGTGGAAAGCTCATGTACCCAAGCCTGCAAGTGCGGAGCAGATCGCTGTAAACTGCAGGTCATATTCTGTCCACCGATGAGTCACCTGCACTTAAAATGTATAAATATATCTTGTGTTAAAGATAAAGCTGTTTACAACTACTGAGAACCGCTGGGATGGTTTGAGATCCCTACTGCCTGTTACCTTGGTGAATACATATGTGTTGCACCAAGCTCTTAAATTTGCGAGTATTTTGTATTCTACAGTCATTGGAAGATTTTACAACATACTATACTAGGAGTTTTTTTTCTTGTGTTAAAGAAGCCATGACATTTTATTATGAAGATAGATAGATAGATAGATAGATAGATAGATAGATAGATAGATATGAGATGGATAGATAGATTGACAGATAGATAGATAGATAGATAGATAGATAGATAGATAGATCAATATGAGATAGATTAATAGATAGATAGATAGATAGATAGATAGATATGAGATAGATAGATAGATAGATAGATAGATATGAGATAGATATAAGATAGGTAGATAGATATGAGATAAAGAGATAGATAGATAGATCGATAAGAGATAGATCGATAGATAGATGATAGATAGATAGATAGATAGATAGATAGATAGATAGATAGATATGAGATAGATAGATTGATAGATAAATGATAGATAAATATGAGATAGATAGATAGATAGATAGATAGATAGATAGATAGATAGATAGATAGATATGAGATAGATAGATCGATATGAGATAGATAGATAGATAGATAGATAGATAGATAGATCGATATGAGATAGATAGATATGAGATAGACATGAGATAGATAGATAGGTCAAGATAGATAGATAGATAGATAGATAGATATGAGATAGATAGATAGATAGATAGATAGATAGATAGATAGATAGATATATAGATTGATATGAGATAGATAGATAGATAGATAGATAGATAGATAGATAAAGATGAGATAGATATGAGATAGATAGATATAGGTATGAGAAAGATAGATAGATAGATTGATAGATAGATAGATAGATAGATAGATAGATAGATAGATAGATAGATAGATAGATAGATAGATCAAGATAGATATATAGATTGATATGAGATTGATAGATAGATAGATAGATAGATAGATAGATAGATAGATAGATAGATATGAGATAGCTAGATAGATTGATAGATCAAGATAGATATATAGATTGATATGAGATAGATAGATAGATAGATAGATAGATAGATAGATAGATAGATATGAGAAAGATAGATCAATATGAGATAGATAGATAGATAGATAGATAGATAGATAGATAGATAGATAGATATAGATATGAGATAGATTGATATGAGATAGATAGATCAATATGAGATAGCTAGATATAAGATAGATAAATAGATTGATATGAGATAGATTGATATGAGATAGATAGATATAAGATAGATAGATTAGATATGAGATACATAGATAGACAGACAACAGATAGATGAATAGATTGTAGGGATTTACACCTGCTTTGAGACAATTCATTCAAAAGTCATTTTTGTTCAGACTAACCTGTTTGCAGCAGCACCACCTGGTGTCCAGATTATTTTTTTTTCCATATTACTTACCATGGGATAGCTGAGCCTTAGGCTACATCTAGCCATAGAGAGTAATAGAAACACCCCCACCTTGTACTGACAGTTTGAAGTGAGATAACCATGACTGAAGTTTCTCCCAGAAGCGGAGGTACCCTTGTTTTACTCAGCAGCAAAATTCTCATATCTCTTTTCATAATAAAACATTTATAAGCTTTTAAAATGGAAACTGCTGCTTTATGAGCTTTTATTGTTTTCTGTGCTACATCGGTGTATATAAAAATATAATTGATAATTGTACCGACTATCTCTTGATTAGTTATAATATATTAAAAACAAACCCATATGCCTCTAATTTGTATCTGCAATTTATCGGTTATTAGTTACATACTGTCAGCAAATGGATATACCCATACCCAATGGGTATAAATGAAAGAACACAGTATCAAAATGAATTCATTAGTTTATTATAAAAACAATGTACATATATACAAGACGGTACCCTTATAAAATACAATATATTGCTAAAATCAACACTGTGCATATACAAATTCTATTCCATATAATGAAAAATGTAAAGACCATATACAATTGTCCTCATAAATACATATACAATGATATGAAATACAAATATAAAATGTAGATGATGTGAATGATGGTATAAGTGGCTGTAAGTATATCATGGGATATGCTGGTATGAATCGGTCTTAATGGCTGATGGTATATCCATTCCGGACTTGATACTCTAGTTCCAAATAGGTATACTGAAGAATGGGGTCTTAAAGGGATAGTAATGTTTCACAATAAAAGCAGCTCCAATTAATCTTCACAGTATTTGGGCCATGGAGAGTGTTATTTCAATACTGTCAGAGCTGTAGTACAAGAGTAATTGAATAATAAAATATCCCTCTCTCGCCCCTTTTACTGATGTAACACTGCTCACCACAGAGCAGCAAGACTGTCCAGATGGATCGCAGAGAGGGACAATCTTCAGTGATCACAAGGAAAGACCTGAAAAACCTGTCAAGAGGGGCAGGGTTTTCCTTATACTTACAGTAAGAAGATTGTCCCTTGCTGGTGACCTGTCCTGTTAAGCGGCTTACACTAGAAAAAGAAGACTGAGAGGAGATCTTATCACACTGTACAAGTATAAGAGAGGTCAATACAAGGATCTCTGTGGTGAGCTATTTATTCTAAGGCCTGATCAGGTGAACAGGGGACAACCCTTGAGATTAGAGGAAAGGAGGTTTCGACTTCAGCAGAGGAAGGGGTGTTTTTAACAACAAGGTCTGTTACATTGTGGAATTCATTGCCCAAGGAGGGGGTTATGGCAGATACAACGGATACATTCAAGAGAAGATTAGATACATTTCTTTCCAAAGGGAACATACAGAGTTATACTGTTTATTAATAGACAGATCAGGAATGTCTGATAAAGACTAATTTATTTGGTAGCAGGAAAGCTATACGATTACTGGGGTATGAGGAGAAGGTTGAACTTGATGGACTTGTGTCTTTATTCAACCTAATTTACTATGTTACTAAGCCAAGACCTATAGATGTATAGTGGATGAGTGAATTCCAATATGCATTAAATAAGCAAAATGGATAACCAAAGAACATGTTCCTTTCTCCAAATGACTAACTTCCTGCTCCCGCCCCCTTAGCTACCTTCCTGGTACCAGCCGAGGGAAAACCACAAAATTCCATCGGGGGAGATGCACTAAGCTGTGATTAAGAGGTGATAAAACAGAAGTAAAGTGGAGATTACTTCTCCAGTGATATCACTTGTCCAGTTCCTATGTTATTCTACAGAACTGATACACAAAGATTTCTCTAACATTGGAGATCTCAGCGCATAAGCTACATAGAATAACATAGGAACTAGAGAATTCATCTCCACTTTATCACCTCTTTATCACATCTTAGTGCATAACCCCCAAGAACTTTATAGCAGATGTTCAAATTTCATATCCAAGAGGAGACTCAGTTAGGGCCGGACTGAGAATAAAAACCAGCCCTGGAAAAAATTGCTTACCAGCCCCATGCCTGTGCTGTAAACACTTGACTCTGTGTCTGTTCCCACTCTCACTCAGACTCAGCTCTCTCTGCTTAAGGTGCGGGCGGCCAACCCGGTGAGCCGACGCAGTGCTCTTCTTCACGCTGCATCTGACGTCACTGGGTCTGGACCTGGCCTGCTCCACTCTTCTATGCAGTGTCAGTGTGCACACACGAGATGCGGCAGGAGCGGCGGTCTTTCAAATCTCGAGGCCGCGGTCCTGTCACCTTGCGGCCACGGATTGCTTCTGGATTTTAAAGCAGTCCCAGGTAAGCCCAGTGCAGGTGGTATACCGGGAATTATCCTGGTAGGCCAGTCTGGCCCTGCAGTCAGCTGCATGTGCCATCTCAACTTCCTGTACAGAGTAGTAAGCATTACTTTGAGAGCGAGAGTGGTACGCTTGCTCTGGAACCACTCTCGCGCTCAAAGGGTTAACATACATAGATGTAAACACTAGCAGTGGTTAGACGTGTGATTCCTACAAGCGCTGCGTGTAAGAGTGATATTGGATAATTTCATTAAAAACCATTGTTGGACTGAATCGCGTGTGCAGCGTGTAGGTAATCTTTTTCAACGTGAACTATTAAAATGTGCAAATCTTAAGCCAACAATATCAGAATCTTGCCCTTTTGATGTGGGCAAGATTCTGATATCGCCCTTTTCATTGCGGCAACATGTTTAATGTGCCATTTCCTTTTTAGCCCATAGTGGGCGACCTTTTAAAAAATATCTTACACAATGTACATATATACATATAACAATGTACATATAACCTAACAATATAGAGATAAAAGCAATAATTAAACACTAAAAATGAAATTAATAGTGTTAAAACTAATTGATAATGTCCCAAATAAAAGACATAATATAGGAAATTCATCCGCTTTTAACAAAAAGTCATAAAAGCACTGTATTCACTGCCAATTGAAAGCGTTCAGTGCCAGGGGGCATTACGCGGCACACCCTACTGGCCCTGGAAGGGTTAATCCATTTGTAACCAAGCAATGAAAATTTTATGATGACTGAAGATGAAAAAACAAGTGCCTCTTGAATCTTATACTGTAAATCTATGAACCTTTTAAGTACTGGACTTAACCCTTTGCAATGTGTTGGATACCCGTCTGGCACTCAAAGGGTACATCTGGATGTGATAGCAGCAGGATAAAGCAGTCAGTGGAGATTTAGAGGACATGTATTGTAAAACTCCAGGTCTGTGCTGGACCCGTCTATGACCACACACAAACAAGACTTATTGTGAATCAAAGGATGTATAAGTTCCAAATATTCTCCCTCCATACACACTCAGTATCATGGAGACAAGCACTTACCATGTCTTCACTCAGTGTGGTTCCATTTCCTACTCACATGCACTCTCTGGTCATGTTTCCCATATCTTCTGTACAGAGGCGTAACTAGACGCCACCAGGCCCTGGTGCAAGAATTGCCATGCCCCCCCGACCACAATGGCCCCCTCATCCACATTGCCCCTTCCACAATGCCCCCTCCATCTCCACATTGCCCCTTCCACAATGCCCCCTTCATCTCCACATTGCCCCTTCCACAATACCCCCTTCATCTCCACATTGCCCCTTCCACAATGCCCCCTTCATCTCCACATTGCCCCTTCCACAATGCCCCCTTCATCTCCACAATGCCCCCTTCATCTCCACATTGCCCCTTCCACAATGCCCTCCTTCATCTCCACATTGCCCCTTCCACAATGCCCCCCCTTCATCTCCACATTTCCCCTTCCACAATGCCCCCTTCATCTCCATCTTCATCACATTTCCCCTACCTCCAGTCCCTGGTGGTCTAGCGGAATGTCTTTACAGATCTGTGCCTCCTTTGGCACAGATCTCTGTAACCGGAGCTCCCGCGTGCCGCTGTAGTAATGCAGAGGCTGGGAGATGATGTCATCTCCCAGCGCTTTGTATTACTAGAGCGGCGCGCCAGTTGGAGATCAGCTGAGGACTGCTGCGGGCGAGGGGATCGCAGGGGGTGTCCGGGCCCCTTGAGTGACGGGCCCGGTCGCAGGTGCAACCGCTGCGACCCCTATTGTTACGCCACTGCTTCTGTAGTGTCTAATAAGCAATCACCCCACCCCTCTCTGACCCGGGCCACAATCACCTGCCCCTTCAACCTTGCCACAATCTCCTGACCCCAACCAGAAAAAAAAATTGTGGTTTTGTAAAGTGCATTTTATTAAGGGGGATCTATCACTCCTTTACAACTTTACCTAAATCGTTTTGGTATCTATCATATAGAATGAAAAGTGTATACATTCTTTTTTTTAACCATATAGCTTAGGGAGAGTAAATAGCTAATGAGAATATAACACACATCAATCCCAAACATCCAAAGCCTGGTTGGGGATGATGGAAGACATAACCTCTGACTATCCTCTGACTATCCCTAATACAGACCATTAGTGACTTACATTAGACCAGTGTTTTGCAGGAAGTACTATATTTCTGCATTCCAACCGGGCGACTGTTAGGAATGATCTAGTGCTGTCATTAGTGGATCTGTGATTCCAGATGTTACATTTACAGATACTGTATGCATCATTGCTATAACCATATGAGTGCTAGAAGAGTAATCAACTGGAGTTGGATACTTCTCTGTCACTCAACGAGTTAATATATACTTTTTTTCTTTTTGGTCTCTTTCTGGACCAACAAATGTGATATGATAAACACTGAACTTCATGGGCATGTTATTTTCTAAAATTATACTTGTTACCACTGAGAAATAACTGATATTTTCCCCCAAAGCTGTGGTGTCATTGCTAGAGTACCCACTCACACTCACACAGCCAGGGGAACCCCCTCTCGTCTCACCCACTGCCCCTCTCACACCCTGCCAGAGAACACCTCCTCTCACATTAAGAACACACACTGTTCCATTTACACTTTCTTCCCTCACAGCCTGTAGGACCCCCTCTCACTCACTAGGGGACTCTGTAGAGCATATTTTCTTCCCGACTGAATTGTAAGGGATAATCGGCTGAAAACGGCAGGGGAGTGGGGTCTCAGGATCTCCCAGTCAGCAGCACTAGTTACTCCAGCTGGCAAACCACAGGCAGGAGGGGCGGGGCAACGAGCGGAACTCTGCATTCAATTGGCTGGCAGAGTGAGTTGAGAGGGCAGACACAAAGAGACCGCTGTCCTTGCTGCTTCCTGACACTGGTGTCAGTGCAGTGTAGGTCCACGTCTCCTTTTGGACCACTCTTTCTTATCGTTCGTGGCAGATATATATGATTTAAAAATAAAAATTGCAGCTCCCCCTGTTTTATCGCCCGTACGCTGTGGCGCCCTAAGGAGACTGCCTAAGCCGCCTTATTCTACCACCGGCCCTGATGGCACCTATGAATCAATTCTGTGAATATGTTCTATGAAATGTAATTTAATGTCCAGTGTGACAAGTACTGGATATGTCTTTTGAGGCCGACATAATTATTTCTACAGGAACCCATATCACTACCATGTCGCTAATACTTTTTTTCTGACATTACTATCTCTTTAAAACCGTTCGAGTGCCAGAGGGATAATGCAACAAGAGTTTTCCAGCAAGGAAAAGCTATGAGGAATGAACAGACAGTTTAAATGCAAGAAAGAAAATCACGAGAAGATTTGTGAGATGCCTCGGAGGAAAAAAAATATGTGCCTAATGTTTCCTGGTAAACACGTCCAAATAATGGTGCATTTTTTTCAAGATATTTCAGTTTTAAAAGTGATTTATTGCAACATCTGTGTTTTTTCCTTTTCTTCAATTGCCTTATCTTTATTTGGGCTTTCAGATGAAGGCAGTTAGATGTAGCAATGATTTATATTCTTTCCTACTAACAGGGATTCTGCATTTTTTGTTCTGAGGAGTAGATCTTCATGATTCCAGAAAAATAACCTTGCTAGGACACAGGGTTTTTGGAATTCCCTTACAAAAACACTAATGCTAATATACAGCTAGAGTATGATGTAACATCCATTTGTATTTAGGTGTAAACATTTCCTTACCTTGATACAATTTAAAGGGATAGTAATACTTCTTTTAACTTCATTTTATTTTGTAGTCATTAAAAAAACATGAAGAAAGATATAAGTCTTATCTCTCAAACCTTTATGGTTTGAGAGATATTCACAAGCAAAGTTTCCCCTCCCGCCCCTTTTACCTAGTGTAAGCCATCTCTTCTCAGATGTGGAATGCAGTCCATAGACCAGACAGATAACAGCAGGGGACAATCTTCTTCCTATGAGAACAATGAAAGCCCTGCCCCCCTTGACAAGTTTTTCAGGTTTTTCCCTTATCTTAATTGAAGATTGTCCCTCTCTGCAGTCTACCTGGGCACCTCCCATCTGATCTGGCTGAACAGTGTTACATCAGTAAAAGGGGTGGTAGGGGGACACTTTGTCATTGAATTACTCTTGAACTACAACTCTGACAGAATTGATATAACACTCTCCAAAGTCCAAATACTATGATGATTAATTAGAGCTGCTTTTATTATGAAACATTACTATCCCTTTAAAGTTGAACAACTACCACAAAGAATCTTTGCTGATTCTGAAAGAGCTATCAAAATTACCTATGTTATTGTAGTCATTTTTATATATATAAGAAATGTTTATAGAAATGAGGTGTCTAATATTTCTTGGGAATCATGTTCAAATACATTGCATTGTTTTCAAAGCATGCCAGCCTGACACTGTCATTTAGCACTGTCTTCTGCCTTCTGCCACTCCCTGTCATCCAGATACTAACATTCCATCCTGCTCTCCCTCCTACCTGACTCTCCCTGTCATCCAGATACTAACATTCCACACTGCTCTCCCTCCTACCTGACTCTCCCTGTCATCCAGATACTAACATTCCACACTGCTCCCCATCCTACCTGACTCTCCCTGCCAGTAAAATACTAGTATTCCACACTGCTCTCCCTTCTACCTGACATTCCCTACCAGATACTAATATTTCCATATTGCTGTCCCTCACACCTGCCACTCCCTGCCAGCCAAATGCTAATATTCCACACAGCTCTCCCTCCTACCTGCCACTCCTCTACACCTAGATACTACTATTCCATACTGCTCTCCCTCCCACCTGCCACTCCTCTACACCGAGATACTAATATTCCATACTGGTCTCCCTCCCACCTGCCACTCCTCTACACCGAGATACTAATATTCCACACTGCTCTCCCTCCTACCTGACTCTCCCTGTCATCCAGATACTAACATTCCACACTGCTCTCCCTCCTACCTGACTCTCCCTGACGGCCAGATACCAACATTCTACACTGCTCTCCCTCCTACCTGACATTCCCTATCAGATACTAATATTTCCATATTGCTGTCCCTCACACCTGCCACTCACTGCCAGCCAAATGTTAATATTCCACACAGCTCTCCCTCCTACCATCCACTCCTCTACACCTAGATACTACTATTCCATACTGCTCTCCCTCCCACCTGCCACTCCTCTACACCAAGATACTAATATTCCATACTGGTCTCCCTCCAACCTGCCACTCCACTACACCTAGATACTAATATTCCATACTGCTCTCCCTCCCACCTGCCACTCCTCTACACCTAGATACTAATATTCCATACTGCTCTCCCTCCAACCTGCCACTCCACTACACCTAGATACTAATATTCCACACTGCTCTCCCTCCCACATGCCACTCCTCTACACCTAGATACTAATATTCCATACTGCTCTCCCTCCAACCTGCCACTCCACTACACCTAGATACTAATATTCCACACTGCTCTCCCTCCCACCTGCCACTCCTCTACACCTAGATACTAATATTCCACACTGCTCTCCCTCCAACCTGCCACTCCTCTACACCTAGATACTAATATTCCATTCTGCTCTCCCTCCTACCTGCCACTCCACCTCACCCAGATACTAATATTCCACACTGCTCTCCCTCCAACCTGCCACTCCTCTACCCCTAGATACTAATATTCCACACTGCTCTCCTTCCCACCTGCAACTCCTCTACATCCAGATACTAATATTCCACACTGCTCTCCCTCCCACATGCCACTTCTCTACACCCAGATACTAATGTTCCACACTGCTCTCCCTCCTACCTGCCACTCCTCTACACCTAGATACAAATATGCCACACTGCTCTCCCTCCCACCTGCCACTACTCTACACCCAGATACTAATATTCCACACTGCTCTCCCTCCTAAATGCCACTCCTCTACACCTAGATACTAATATGCCACACTGCTCTCCCTCCCACATGCCACTTCTCTACACCCAGATACTAATATTCCACACTGCTCTCCCTCCTACCTGCCACTCCTCTACACCTAGATACTAATATGCCACACTGCTCTCCCTCCCACATGCCACTTCTCTACACCCAGATACTAATATTCCACACTGCTCTCCCTCCTACCTGCCACTCCTCTACACCTAGATACTAATATGCCACACTGCTCTCCCTCCCACCTGCCACTACTCTACACCCAGATACTAATATTCCACACTTCTCTTCCTCCTACCTGCCACTACTCTACACCCAGTTACTAATATTCCACACTGCTCTCCCTCCTACCTGCCACTCCTCTACACCTAGATACTAATATGCCACACTGCTCTCCCTCCCACCTGCCACTACTCTACACCCAGATACTAATATTCCACACTGCTCTCCCTCCCACCTGCCACTACTCTACACCCAGATACTAATATTCCACACTGCTCTCCCTCCTACCTGCCACTCCTCAACACTTAGATACTAATATTCCACACTGCTCTCCCTCCCACCTGCCACTCCTCTAC
Organism: Rhinophrynus dorsalis; assembly: GCA_037306005.1. Lineage (NCBI taxonomy): Eukaryota > Metazoa > Chordata > Amphibia > Anura > Rhinophrynidae > Rhinophrynus > Rhinophrynus dorsalis. The sequence goes on from CM074723.1 coordinate 17,403,122, forward strand.
ACCTAGATACTAATATTCCACACTGCTCTCCCTCCCACCTGCCACTCCTCTACACCTAGATACTAATATTCCACACTGCTCTCCCTCCCACCTGCCACTCCTCTACACCCAGATACTAATATTCCACACTGCTCTCCCTCCCACCTGCCACTCCTCTACATCCAGATACTAATATTCCACACTGCTCTCCCTCCCACCTGCCACTACTCTATACCCAGATCCTAATATTCCACACTGCTCTCCCTCCCACCTGCCACTCCTCTACACCTAGATACTAATATTCCGCACTGCTCTCCCTCCCACCTGCCACTCCTCTACACCTAGATACTAATATTCCACACTGCTCTCCCTCCCACCTGCCACTCCTCTACACCTAGATACTAATATTCCACACTGCTCTCCCTCCCACCTGCCACTTCTCTACACCTACATACTAATATTCCACACTGCTCTCCCTCCCACCTGCCACAACTCTACACCCAGATACTAATATTCCACACTGCTCTCCCTCCCACCTGCCACTCCTCTACACCTAGATACTAATATTCCATACTGCTCTCCCTCCCACCTGCCACTCCTCTACACCTAGATACTAATATTCCACACTGCTCTCCCTCCCACATGCCACTCCTCTACACCTAGATACTAATATTCCACACTGCTCTCCCTCCAACCTGCCACTCCTCTACACCTAGATACTAATATTCCAAACAGTTCTCCCTCCTACCTGCCACTCCTCTACACCTAGATACTAATATTCCACACTGCTCTCCCTCCCACTTGCCACTCCTCTACACCCAGATACTAATATTCCACACTGCTCTCCCTCCCACATGCCACTTCTCTATACCTAGATACTAATATTCCACACTGTTCTCCCTCCCACATGCCACTCCTCTACATCCAGATACTACTATTCCATACTGCTCTCCCTCCCACCTGCCACTCCTCTACACCTAGATACTAATATTCCATACTGGTCTCCCTCCAACCTGCCACTCCACTACACCTAGATACTAATATTCCATACTGCTCTCCCTCCCACCTGCCACTCCTCTACACCTAGATACTAATATTCCATACTGCTCTCCCTCCAACCTGCCACTCCACTACACCTAGATACTAATATTCCACACTGCTCTCCCTCCCACATGCCACTCCTCTACACCTAGATACTAATATTCCATACTGCTCTCCCTACAACCTGCCACTCCACTACACCTAGATACTAATATTCCACACTGCTCTCCCTCCAACCTGACACTCCTCTACACCCAGATACTAATATTCCACACTGCTCTCCCTCCCACCTGCCACTCCTCTACATCCAGATACTAATATTCCATACTGCTCTCCCTCCAACCTGCCACTTCTCTACACCTAGATACTAATATTCCACCCTGCTCTCCCTCCCACCTGCCACTCCTCTACACCCGGATACTAATATTCCACACTGCTCTCCCTCCTACCTGCCACTCCTCTACACCTAGATACTAATATTCCACACTGCTCTCCCTCCTACCTGCCACTCCTCTACACCTACATACTAATATTCTACACTGCTCTCCCTCCCACCTGACACTCCTCTACATCCAGATACTAATATTCCACACTGCTCTCCCTCCCACCTGCCACTCCTCTACACCTAGATACTAATATTCCATACTGCTCTCCCTCCCACATGCCACTCCTCTACACCTAGATACTAATATTCCACACTGCTCTCCCTCCAACCTGCCACTCCTCTACACCTAGATACTAATATTCCATACTGCTCTCCCTCCCACATGCCACTCCTCTACACCCAGATACTAATATTCCACACTGCTCTCCCTCCCACCTGCCACTACTCTACACCCAGATACTAATATTCCATACTGCTCTCCCTCCCTCCTGCCACTTCTCTACACCTAGATACTAATATTCCACAACACTCTACCTCCCACCTACCACTCCTCTACACCTAGATACTAATATTCCACACTGCTCTCCCTCCCACCTGCCACTCCTCTGCACCTAGATACTAATATTCCACAACACTCTACCTCACACCTGCCACTCCTCTGCATCCAGATACTAATATTCCACACTGCTCTCCCTCCCACCTGCCACTCCTCTACACCTAGATACTAATATTCCACACTGCTCTCCCTCCCAACTGCCACTTCTCTACACCCAGATACTAATATTCCATACTGCTCTCCCTCCCACATGCCACTCCTCTACACCTAGATACTAATATTCCACACTGCTCTCCCTCCCACATGCCACTCCTCTACACCTAGATACTAATATTCCACACTGCTCTCCCTCCAACCTGACACTCCTCTACACCCAGATACTAATATTCCACACTGCTCTCCCTCCCACCTGCCACTCCTCTACATCCAGATACTAATATTCCATACTGCTCTCCCTCCAACCTGCCACTTCTCTACACCTAGATACTAATATTCCACCCTGCTCTCCCTCCCACCTGCCACTCCTCTACACCCGGATACTAATATTCCACACTGCTCTCCCTCCTACCTGCCACTCCTCTACACCTAGATACTAATATTCCACACTGCTCTCCCTCCTACCTGCCACTCCTCTACACCTACATACTAATATTCTACACTGCTCTCCCTCCCACCTGACACTCCTCTACATCCAGATACTAATATTCCACACTGCTCTCCCTCCCACCTGCCACTCCTCTACACCTAGATACTAATATTCCATACTGCTCTCCCTCCCACATGCCACTCCTCTACACCTAGATACTAATATTCCACACTGCTCTCCCTCCAACCTGCCACTCCTCTACACCTAGATACTAATATTCCATACTGCTCTCCCTCCCACATGCCACTCCTCTACACCCAGATACTAATATTCCACACTGCTCTCCCTCCCACCTGCCACTACTCTACACCCAGATACTAATATTCCATACTGCTCTCCCTCCCTCCTGCCACTTCTCTACACCTAGATACTAATATTCCACAACACTCTACCTCCCACCTACCACTCCTCTACACCTAGATACTAATATTCCACACTGCTCTCCCTCCCACCTGCCACTCCTCTGCACCTAGATACTAATATTCCACAACACTCTACCTCACACCTGCCACTCCTCTGCATCCAGATACTAATATTCCACACTGCTCTCCCTCCCACCTGCCACTCCTCTACACCTAGATACTAATATTCCACACTGCTCTCCCTCCCAACTGCCACTTCTCTACACCCAGATACTAATATTCCATACTGCTCTCCCTCCCACATGCCACTCCTCTACACCTAGATACTAATATTCCACACTGCTCTCCCTCCCACATGCCACTCCTCTACACCTAGATACTAATATTCCACATTGCTCTCCCTCCCACCTGCCACTCCTCTACACCTAGATACTAATATTCCACGACGCTCTCCCTCACACCTGTCACTCCTCTACACCCAGATACTAATATTCCACACTGCTCTCCCTCCCACCTGCCACTCCTCAACACCTAGATACTAATATTCCACACTGCTCTCCCTCCCACCTGCCACTCCTCTACACCTAGATACTAATATTCCACACTGCTCTCCCTCCCACCTGCCACTCCTCTACACCTAGATACTAATATTCCACACTGCTCTCCCTCCCACCTGCCACTCCTCTACACCCAGATACTAATATTCCACACTGCTCTCCCTCCCACCTGCCACTCCTCTACACCCAGATACTAATATTCCACACTGGTCTCCCTACCAACTGCCACTTCCTACAGTCCAGATATCACAATTTTATTTTATTATACGCAATTTTGTTTAATAAATACAAATATTTATTTTGCATGAAAAAAAAACACTGGCACTACTTTAGTAAATGGGACCCAATGTAATTTATACTGTATTTTAACCTCTTGGATTCTAGAGATGTCTGCAAGGCATTGTTTCACAATGAATTAGATATTTCTAACCCAAGGGGTTAGTTATATAATTAGATTTTTTCTGCTGTTTTCTGCACAAAGAAACAATTAAATAAAACCACATACGAGTCACAGAATGGCACCAAGCGAATTCAGTAGAGCAAACTGGAATCAGCTGACAGCTGCACTAAATGCTTGTGCAGAACAAAGATGTATGCTTAATTAATTGCAACAGTAATGAAGGTAGAGTGATAAAACATTTAATACAAATACCCATCAATAAAGAAAAAGCCATAACCTAGCCTGGCCAACAGAGAAAGCCTAGCTAATAAAGTATAATTAATGGCGCACAGCTCAATCTATAGCAAATGAATCTCAACTTTTAATAATTTTAATATAAATTCTAAATAGCTGCACACAGCAGTGTCCCAAAGGGGTACCGTTCTGACGCCTTTCACAGTGAGGATTTCATATCCTCTGCACTCCTGAAGCTCAGCAGAAGCTACATTTTCTTGGGAACTCTTTCATTAAGGGATACTCATTTGAAAATAGAAAGCACTATATTATAAATATATAAAATTGTAAGAGCGTTTCTGATTCGCTGCCAGCCATGCCCCGAAAGGTGGAGTTATGCAAAACTTCCCTTTGGCGATTGGCCAAACAATACACACTTCTAGTTGGCTGAGCCAAATGGACATCCTCATCAACTGCCCTTTCTCCACGGCGAAGGGGAGGAACTACCCTGTCGCCATGGCGAAGGGGAGGAACCACCCTGTCGCCATGGTGAAGGGGAAAGGATATCCTGTTCACCTACCCTGGCGAAGGGGAGAGGCCACTATTGCACAGGGGCCACTATTGCACATTCCCTTTCGCTATAGTAAATAATTTTATATGTATCTATATATAATAATAAATACACAATTCCAATTGTTCGTCTACTTTAGGGAGTACTTACAAGAAAGCTGAAATACAGAGATTTACATTCAATAGCGCAATTCCTTCAAAACTATACCAGGCAACCCATTCCCGTTCTGCATTAACAGTTACAAACACACCAATGTTACCTGAGATTACAAATGTCCAGCAAAACTTGGATTCCCGCTAAAAGTCCAGAAACAGAGGGGAAGGGGGAAGGCAAATGGGGGAGGGGGAGGCAAACACAAGAGGGGGCAGGATCCACCAACAACAAGAACAGAAAGAACTCAGCCAAAGCAGCTGTGTTCTATCCTTTAACCACTTTCTAGCCCCACCCCCTTCTTTCCTATTGGCTAAAAGCTATGATGTCAAAAAACCCCACACCCATCCATTTCTTAGCATGTGCAGTCACCATAGGAATGGGCAGCCGTAGGAAACCTTTTCGCCTAAATGAGGGAAAGCCTCCCACGGTTTTCCCGATCCTGCCTACTTCTACATGGTAGTTCAGGTAGAATGGAAGCAGAGGAGCTCTCTTTCTCCCTTCTCCACCTCTACTGATCTCCCAAGAGAATCGAATCGTATATATTGCAGTATGTGATAATACCTTTTCTACCGGACGAACATTGGACTTTCAGAATGAAAGATGGGAAAATTAGTCGATATGAATATATTTATGCCAATAAGGGGGATATGTTATATGAAGTTATGGTAATGTGGTAGGAATCCCAAGCCCTTATTTAGTTTGGTGTGTTTGGTGCTGAAAAACCTGATCATCTTTATTTCAATTGTCATTCTTTCTTGGTTATCTTTGAAATTCCGTCTAAGAGTTTTGGTTTCAGGTTATGGATGAAGTGATTTCTCCTGGTGAAGTAAAGCATTATAGACCTCTCTTGCATCCAAACGGTTAAACTATGGTCAGTAAAGGGTTCTGGTAATTAAACAGGCCACCATAAACCAGGATCGAAAGAAGCTTTATGGCCACACCCACAACTTAGAATGTGGGTGTGGCCAGGACAGCTAAGACACTCATCAGAGCTTGTTGTTCTAGGCCAAGGCTGTCTAAATCCAGTCCTCAAGGGCCAGACACACTACCCCCCCCCACCCCCGAAACAATGTATATTCATAGGCACCTTCCTCTGGGACTACCCGCTGTTCCGTCACTATCAACAATCTTTATTAGTTATCTCCCTCACCGGAAGTTCCAGATGAGTTTGAAAAGTTCCTTCCCTCCCATTCTATCATAACCGACAGAGATTTGGGGATTTCATAGCTATTATTGACCTTGGTAGTTACACCTTTCAATCCTGTTGGGTTTGTATTGCTGATATCTTTGCTATTTGTACTGATCTAGCGGTCTTTCTAATAATTGTATATTGTATTATATACAACATTATTAATAAAATAATAAAATAAGTTTCAAACAAGAAAAAAAAAGGAAGAAAAATCTAGAGCAGTAACTGGGTAAACTCCTGCTATGCTCCTCCATGGCACTGCTGGTCCATTGGCAGAGTTTGGCATTCGGACCTCTGCTGGCACCTTTAGTAGGTACGAACAGGCTCGCTCCATGCAGAAACACTTTTCTTCCTACACACATGCATGTTAACATTAATTGTCTTCACACAGCAAATCACAGAGAGAGGTGTGGCTATCCTATATAATAATTCGCTAGGATGTTGTCACGGTTTTGTAAGAACACTCAGACAGTTAGGTAAGGTTAAAAGCTTTAGTGAAAATAACGAACAATCAGCCCACTCAGGTTCAGATGATGTCTGTACCAAGTACTTCCCAGATCTGACTCGGGTCAGGATGAGGAATATCACATTAGCAATAATAAGAGGTAAATATGAAGTTCTTGGACTTTGCAGGCTGAATCCGTGGACAGGTTCAGGAACAAGAATATCCTCAACAGCCCCACATCGCAAATAGGTGACACAAAGCGATGGGTAACTGCAGGGCAATCCCCTAGCAAACTAGAGATATCTGAGGCAGCACGGAGAGTGTTCAGGTAGACACCTGACCCTAGAATTCTAGGGTTAATGGAGGCAACACAGGCAAGACTCTGGCAGAGAACTGACCCTAGGGGCTAGGGTTAATGGAGGCAACACGGACAGGACTCTGGCAGCGACTTGACCCTAGAACACTAGGGTTAACGGAGGCAACACGGACAGGACTCTGGCAGTGACCTGACCCTAGAATGTCGCTCAGTTACAGAAATCACGGGCACTGTGATAGATGTTTGTCATGATGCAGTCATGCTACTGCGCATGATTGCATCGCGTGGGTGAGGCGGCGCAAGATTGCATCGCGTGGAGCAGTGAGGTAGCGGCCTCTTAACCCTTTGAGAGCCAGAGCGGTACGCAACACATTGCAAAGCAATGCGTCGAGTACCCATCTGGCACTCAAAGGGTTAACATTACCCGCACCTTATCCCGTGTACACAGACTTTTACACTAATATATTTATAATCTGCATACAACTGCAAATAGTTCCACAGTGCAAACAGCATTGAGCAGATAGGCACTCACAGGTACTGGGTGAAGTTAAAGGGATAGCAATGTTTCACAATAAAATCAGCTCCAATTAATCTTCATAGTATTTGGGCCATGGAGAGTGTTATTTCAGCACTGTCAGAGTTGTAGTACAAGAGTAACTGAATGATAAAGTATCCCCCTCACACCCCTTTTACTGATGTAACACTTCTCACCTCAGAGCAGCAAGACTGTCCAGATGGATCGCAGAGAGGGACAATCTTCAGTGATCATAAGGGGAAAACCTGTCAAGGGGGGCAGGGTTTTCCTTATGATCACAGTAAGAAGATTGTCCCTTGCTGTGATCTGTCCGGTCAAGTGACCAGATTCCACATTTGAGGGGAGGTGGCTTACACTAGGTAAAAGGGGCGGGAGGGGGATACTTTATCATTCAATTACTCTTCAACTACAACTCTGACAGTACTGAAATAACACTCTCCATGGGCCAAATACTATGAAGGTTAATTGGAGCTGCTTTTTTGAGAAACATCACTATCCCTTTAAGCACCAAAATAAATAAACCCTTTGAGTGTCAGAGGGGTACGCAACGCACTGCAAACATAACTTTTAACTTCTTGACGCTGAAAAGGGCTCCAACACATTGCAATGACCTCATTAGTATACAAGAAGTTATAAGCCTCAATTAAATGAACTGGAATCTGTATTCTTGTTCTACGGTTCCGTTTGAGACCTGGGGATACACAACAGATTGTTTTTAAATGTGACTGAACACCACTTCAGCACTCAAAGGGTGTCACAAGAAAGGCCATTATATAGACCATTTCATTTCATCTTGTCTTGCCAGAAGTAGTTAAAATCTCTTCATAATAACACTGCTTTACCTTCCATTCTTAATTGAAGTGCATAGCAGCAAAATATGTTCTATAAACATTAAAGAATTAAAATGGAACAGCTAGTAAATAAAACCAATTAACCTTAAACACTGCTTTTTAATTATTTGCACCTGCATAGCATACTGCGGGATCCAGACGATATTACAGTTGGCTGCAAAATCATTCAGCAAACCTTAAAAAGCATTTTTTACACTGTGTTTGACACAAAAGAGAATTTGACACAAAAGAGAATGGATTAAAATAGACTTTCATGCCTGATTAAAAAAAAAGCTATTAGGTTGCGAAAATTCAAAGTGCTTTTTATGTATGAAAAAAATCCAGCCGAGAAGGTAACTGCACTCAGACAAGATGAGTATGATGAAGGGGTTGGTTGATATTGTTGGGATAAAATCATTGACATACTGAGAATGAAGTGAGTTGCAGTGCAACAACTGGAAAAAGCAGGGTGTCCACTCTTGGTATAAAGCAGCTTCATTCTAGCAGAAACGTTGACTGATTTTACTGTATTGCATAAAGTTCTCACTTTGGGACATTTTGGGGCGAGATGTTCAAAAAGTCGTCATAATTAAAAATGTGTCAGATCATGAGTTGGTGGTATAACAAGGGCAGTATTTTTAGAAGTAAATCAGTCACGTTTGAAAATTCATCTAAAGAATGAAAAATGACAGTAAGAAGATCTCATTGAACATTGCCGTTAAAAATTCTGATCTTAAAAATTGTCTTTCATTTTGTCTTTGAAATGAAAATTTTCAAAGAAACAAAGACTTTTTTTGTCTTTGAAATTAATTTTTCTTCAAGTTTAGACCATATTTATTATGTCGGGAAAAAATGATGTTAATCAGACCAAAAAATGACTTTAATCAGACAAAAAATGACGTTCAAACTGATATTTTTTTCTGAAAATACCTTATATTATGACAGAAGATTAAACCACATCCACTTTTAAGACGGCTTTTTCCCTTTGACGGAGATAGTGGAATTGGATGCAAAAAATGATGGAAACATGTCTGAGAAATGGCGGATGGTGGTGTAAGAACTTTTTTATTCTGATTACAGACAATTTCAGTTAGCGCCACTTTCTGAACGTCTCGCCCTTGGTGTGTAATAAGTTGAAACATTTCAGATACAGTGATATCCCTTTTCATGATAAAGGTCTTCATAAAGATTATCTCTATGTCTGAAACATTTACAATAACTTTCACCATTTTTGTACATCTATGAAGTTTTAAAAGTGATATTATTTGGATAAAATCTACATGAAATATTCTGAACAAATCTTTCACCATAATTCAAGTTTACGTACTTGAAAACTGCATTAATAGCTGCCTATGTGTCATGTTAACCAAAAGACCAGAAAAATGTATCATTAAGGAGATATTCATCATACTTGTTACCCTGCACTAACGTATGCAATTGCGGTACCTGTACAATACCAGTGACGTTTCATATGCTAATTAAGTATTTCAATTACATTTAATATACAAATGAAACCTTTTCAGTGATGTGTCATAGGCTAATGAAGATTTAAGTGATATTTTATATGCTACTCTTTTCCCAGAAATAAAAGTATGAATATTTCCTGAACTATACATCTGCTGGAATTTTGGCTAACATATCACACGAGCATATGTAAAGTAGAAGTCAGAGACACTCAACTAGGAACAAACCTGCAATATAAATTTTCAAACTCTCTAGGAGCTGGATTCTATTGCAGGAACTAATTTTATCACTGCTTTTTATCTCCAGTTTTCTCTATAGCTTTCAATAGGAAAATATTTGATAAAACAGGAGGTAACATTTATCTCCTGCTATAGAATCTGGCCCTAGGAGCGGTGTTCTACCCAGGGTGCAGTCTCTTTTAGCCTACTAGTGCCTTTCACAGAGAGGAAATATCCTAAAGCATATCACATTGGTCCTGCCTTAACACCAGTCCAGCCATGAAATGCAGGGCCGGCGCCACCTATAGGTGAGGGAGGCACCGGCCTAGGGCACACATGTACTGGGGGCGTAGGCATGCAGCAGAGAAGAGTTGCGCCCAGGGCCGGTGTCGTGTCGAAGCTGGTATGCCGTTGGCTTTGGGATCCGTTACGCCCAGGAGGCGGGACCTGTCATTGAGGTCTGCCCGCTAGGCGTGTACAGCCGCGTCATGCTCTGCCCTTACTGCTGCGCTCCCTCATCACCATCGGCTCTTTAGTAATGCAGTGCACTCTCTGCATTACTGAAGAGAAGACTGTGCGGGAGCTCCAGCTACAGGTCTGTGATGGGGGGCAAGTTGGGGCTGATGGGGGGCAAGTTGGAGCTGAGGGGGCAAAGTGGAGCTGGTGGGGCAAGTTGGAGATGGTGGGGCAAAGTGGAGCTGGTGGGGGCAAGTTGGATCTGATAGGGGGCAAAATAGAGCTGATGGGGCAAGAAAAGCGGTGGGATATAAGTAGGTGGGGTATAAAGGGGCGGAGCCAAGGGGCAGCAAAATTAGGTTTTGCCTAGGGTGGCAAAAATCCTTGCACCAGCCCTGATGAAATGCCAGGCAATTCCTCTTTGAACAAGAAAAGCTGAAAACCCCAGATGTACGTCACTGCCTTGTTGGTCCTTGTCAGTTAGGTGAAGCTTATGTCTCTAAGGCACTGTGAGCAAGGGTTCTAATGCTGGGTTCCCCCTACCACCCTCAAAATGAATCCCAAGGATTATTTGCAAATGTAAATTAAGGGTCAAAGACATTCAACAAGGAACAAGCTGACAAATACTAATTTGAAGAAATGCCCTACCCAGAATGTAATCTCTTTTAGCTCACTAACATCTTTCACATAGAGAAAACAACCTAAAGCATATCATACTGGTCCTGACATAACAGCAGTCTAGTCATGATATGTCTTACTGAACATAAGAGGCAGTCAAACCCAGCCATTCATGTAGGCCTTGTTGATCCTCAACAATGACGTGTAACTGATCTCTTTCCGCACCATGAGCAAGGGGTCCATTCCTGAATTCCCCATTACTGTTCAGGTGATTAATCCCAAGGATAATTTGCATATGTAAAGTTGGAATCAGAGACACTCAATTAGGAATGAGCCTGCAATATAAATTTGCATACTCTCTAGTTTTGTTCCTAGTTGAGTGTCTCTGACTCTTAATTTACATTTGCAAATTATCCTTGGGATTAGCCACCCCAAGGGTAATAGGGGAATCCAGCATTAGACCCCTCGCTCACAGTACCTAGAGAGAACACAACCACATCACAGTGACTACATTGAGATGTATACCTGACGGTTGAATGCTTGGCTTGTTCAGAGAGGAATTTCTGGCATTTTGTTGCTGGACTTCTGTTTTGGCAGGACCAGTATTACATGCATTAGTGTGTTTTCTCTATGTGAAAGGCACTAGTACTCTAAAAGAGACTGTTCCATGGGTAGGATGTTACTCCTATAGAGCCTGCAAATGTATACTGTGTGTTAATTCCTAGCTGAGTGTCTCTGACTTGTAATTTACACTTGCAAAATATTCAAGAGATTAACCAACCCAAAGGTAATAGGGGAATCTATCATTGGACCCCTTGCTCACAGTGCCAAAAGAGTTTAGCTGCATATCACTGACAAGGATGAAATGTACATCTGGAGTTGGCTGCTTCTCTTGTTCAGGGAGGAATTTTATCACTGGATTCCTGTTTTGGCAGGACCAGTATGATTTGCTTTCATAAATTTCCACTCTGAGGAAGGCATTTGTGAGCTAAAAGAGATTGCTCCCTGGGAAGGACACCACTACTAGAGAGCCTGCAAATTTGTATTGTTGGCTTCTTCCTAGTTGAGGGTCTGTGACCCCTAATTTACATTTACAAATTATCCTTGACCAAGTGACCCTAACGTTAATAGGGGAATCCAGCATTGGACCTCTTGCTCACAGCTTTTAGAAAGATCAGCTGCATCTCAATAGCAAAGCCCAACAAAGCCAAAACGTGTATCTTGGGTTGACTGCTTTTTCTGTTAAGAGCAGCATTGCTTTTCGTGGCTGGACTGCTGTTTTGGTAGGACCAGTATAATATTCTTTAGGATGTTTGCTTTCCTTGAAATGTATTATTAGGCTAAAAAAGACCAACATGGGCAGGACATAACTCCTAGAAAGCCTGCAAATTTGCATTGTGGTCTTCTTCCTGGTTGAGCATCTCTGACCCCTAATTTACATTTGCAAATTATCCTTGTGATTAGTCACCCCAAGGGTAATACACTTTGCCTATAGAGATCGGCTACATCTCAATGATAAAGTTTGACAAGGATGAAACGTATGGCTGAGGTTGGCTGCTTTGCTTGTTCAGAGAGGATTTGCCTGGTATTTTGTAGCTGGATTGCTGTTTTGTCGGGACCAGTATGATATGCATTAGGATAATTCTTATCTGAGAAAGACGCTAGTGGGTTAAAGTATGTAAAGTACGTTTAGGGTTGGTTGCCTCTTTTGTTCAGTGAGAAAATGTGTGTCATTTCGAGGCAGGACTGCTATTTTGGCAGGACCATTATAATCTGTCTTGTGATACTTCCTCTCTGTGAAAGGCAATAGTGGGTAGGATGCCACTCCAAGAAAGCCTTGAAAATTGTATTGTGGTTTTGTTCCTAGTTGAGTGTCTATGACTCCTAAATTACATCTGAAAATTATCCTTGGGATTAGTCACCCCAAGGATAATAAAGAAATCCAGCAATGGACCCCTTGCTCACAGCTGGGTGGGTCACAATGCAGGCAAGGCAAAATTAAATATGTCAGTTGAAAAGAAGTACATGCACACATCTTCTTAATAAACAGAGGCTTTAATAGTCTCAATGCATTCAGCATTCAGCATTTAACTGGAAAAAGTACATAGTTATCTGCTTTTCCAACTTGAGGTTTAGAGGACTGACCCCAGGAGTGGCTGACCATTTTGAGGAGGCCAGGCGATCTTTAAACACTAAACATATAATTTGTCCTGCAGGCACCTTCTTAGAATCTTATCTGCTAGTACAGGCAAACCCCTTGTGTATTTCGAGCTTCAAACAAAGGGCTTGTTTGATTCATAATTCCCAAGGGTAGGGCAATGTGAGTGGATAGAGCACTGTATGTCCTTATCTGTGAGCTAATCAACACTATACTTAGTATATTCTCTTATCTCATTTCTTATATGGCTGTGTGCTTTTGTACACTGGGGAAGGTTTACTGTTCTGGGAGGTACAGGACCAATTTTATAAGACCAAAATTGATATACTGTGACTAGTGGTTTTCTCCTATACTTTACCTCTCTGGGTATCAAGAACAAAGATCTATATGCTGGTATAATAACTGTTGGGTCTAATCAAGGATTATATAGATCCCCCTAGTGAACTCAACAATAAGTAATATATTACTGGTAATACATAGCCAAAGAATAAACAATACTGCTGTAATCAATACAGATTACCTGACTATCGTAAAACCCTGAGTAGAGTATATATTAAAACTATAATAAAAACAGGAAAGGGGGGGAAGAACAAGCGCCCTTGTGTGGGATCAATGGATATCAACACTTTGCCACCACCATCACCCTAAGGTGCGTACTCACAGGATTAGTGACCGAAACTGGCATATGACAAACTCGGCAAACAAGCCTCTGGGGATATCGGACTGCCCCCAGGTACAGTATCACAATTGTGAAATTCATGTTTTAAGGCTGCTCCCTCCAAACACATTCCCCCTGAGTGGCTAAAGACTCGTGGATATTGGACATTTAACACAAAAACACAAAGGAGCGCCCAATTGTGCAATATTGTAATAAAGGCTGGATAAGAAATAGATAAAATTGCACTCACATGTAAAGATGGTTAGCAGGTTGATATCAAACTGTCTGACAAGCGTGCCTGTGGAGAGATAACATCCGTCCCCACTCGGATCATCAGCCATCAGCTACAACATGAAGGCCTCTGGAACCTCTCTGGCAGACAACGCTATAATTCGGGCGGAGAGGGATTGATGCTCTTGGTGCTAGAGAAGTCATCTATGATCGATTCCACTTGCAACTTCCATTGAAGGCAAAAGCCTGTGGTTTGGAGTCTTCATGTTGTAGCTGATCACTGATGATCCAAGTGGGGACGGATGTTATCTCTCCACAGGCACGCTTGTCAGTCTGATATCAGCCTGATGACCATCTTTACATGTGAGTGCAATTTTATCTATTTTTTATCCAGCCTTTATTACAATATTGCACAGTTGGGCGCTCCTTTGTGTTTTTGTGTTACATGTCCAATATCCACGAGATATATTAAACCTGTGTGTAAATTTATCTGAAACAAATTAGGCTTTAGCAGCATAGTTTGGCCAAAGTATGTATAAGCTCACTAACCATGCCAAGGTTTTATAATCAGGTTTTAACTGGCCATGCAGATGTTTTGCATAAGACTGATTTCTCAAGATTTAGTTTTAATTTTTTTTATCTGAGTATTAGATTGATGTTTCACATAACACTGCTTTTTCAAGTTTATTTTTAATTCTAATTTTAGTTCTGTATTTATAATTTAGTTGATAGGACTCACTTAAAATGAGGTTCCTTGGAGTGGTTTGCAGCTTCTACATACTTTGGCCAATCTATGCTACTAAGGCATCATTGTTTTCAGATGTATTTACACACAGGTTTAAAGGGATAGTAATGTTTCATAATAAAAGCAGCTCTAATTAATCATCATAGTATTTGGACTTTGGACAGTGTTATTTCAATTCTGTCAGAGTTGTAGTTCAAGAGTAATTCAATGATAAAGTATCCCCCACCCGCCCCTTTTACTGATGTAACACTGCTCAGCCAGAGCAGAAGGGAGGTGCCCAAGTAGATTGCAGAGAGGGACAATCTTCAATTAAGATAAGGGAAAAACCTGAAAAACTTGTCAAGGGGGGCAAGGCTTTCATTGTTCTCATAGGAAGAAGATTGTCCCCTTCTGTTATCTGTCTGGTCTATGGACTGCATTCCACATCTGAGAAGAGATGACTTACACTAGGTAAAAGAGGCAGGAGGGGAAACTTTGCTTGTGAATATCTCTCAAACCATAAAGGTTTGAGAGATAAGACTTATATCGTTCTTCATGTTTTTTTAATGCCTACAAAATAAAATAAAGATAAAACGAAGTATTACTATCCCTTTAATATATACTCTACGCAGGGTTTTACTATTTTCAGGTAGTCTGTATTGATTAATGTAGGATTGCTTTCATCTTTGGCTTCTGTTCTAGGTTCACCTACTTTAGGGATTTGGAGGGTCCCCTCTATCCTTGCTGCATCTCATCCTTCATTCACTAGGTATTTTTTCAGTTAGATGATAGATGTATATAATTATGGTGTGTTTTGAGCTATCAGTTTTCTTTCCCTTATTGCTGGTATCATATTGGATTAAGTAAGGTCTGATTCTATATTTCTTATTGGGGACCTATATTATCATTTTATTTGTGTGTTTATTATTGGCTGTATTTTTATTATAATTTTGATGTATTAGTTGTTAATATCTGTGGATATTTCTAATGGTACCTCTCTTGATACTCCAGCATTCCTTATATTTGTAAGAGAGTGATCCAACCTTTGTCTCCTTCTCAATACCTCTTTCCAATGCATTGGATACAATGCTGGCATCTAAGATGTTAAACATATGAAGAGTTTAACTCTTTGAATACAATTCAACTGTTTCAATAAGTTCATAATATCCCTTTGCTTTTAGGCGTCCGGTTTGTTCCAGGTAAATGAGGGCTTTCAGTTAACTTAATCATTACTCAGAAAGAACATCTAATTAATATTTCATCAGAGGTAAAACTGGATTTGCCAGGAACTGTGTATAGAAAATCAGATGGATAATCTACTCAGAGCTATAAAACATACATAACAATATCATTTATTGATAGAGACGAGCAAGCTCTGATATTCTAGATTCTTGCTTCTTCACGTTTTTCTGGTACAAGCAGAAATGCAAAGGCCACATATGTCCTGTATTGTAATATAATACAAATTCTATCAACTCAGTTGATGAGGCTGAAAAAAGACAAGTTCAGCCTTTGCCATGTAACCTCTGTTTTTTGTTTATCCATTGAAGCCACTGAAGACGTTTCCAACTGTGCACCAAGGGAGTAAGAAAATGTTCTTCCTGTCTCCAAAGTGCATCTGGGTATCTCTCTGGATCAACAGCCTAACATTATATCTATCATATCTATCAATATTTTTATATATCAACAGTACCTGCCAACAAAGCATCAAAAGGCAAATAATTCCACATCCTTACTGCCCTTAGTGTAAAATTCCTGATTTTGTTTTAGTCGAAAGCACATTTCTTCTCGTTTTAACCCTGTTGAACCCTTAAAGGGATAGTATTACTTCAAAATTACTATCCCTCATATTGTAGCCCTTAATAAAGTGAGTTAAATGACACCAGCGGCATCTCTCAAACCTTTATGGTGTAAGAGATAGCCGCTTTCAAAGTTTCCTCTCCCCTGCTGTCAGCGTTCTGCTGCCAGCAGGAGAATCCGGTCCCGGGACAGGCAGAGGCTCTTAAACAGAGCCGATATCTCGTTATGGAAGCAAAAATGATTCATTGAGACAGTCTTATACGTGTGCTTGGTTACCAAGCACGCGCAGAAGACTGTTTCAATTGATAATTTTTCCTTCCATAACGAGATATCGGCTCTGCTGAAGAGCCTCCGCTTGATTCAGAGACCGGATTCTCCTGCTGACAGCAGAACGCTGACAGCAGGGGAGAGGAAACTTTGAAAGTGGCTATCTCTTAAACCATAAAGGTTTGAGAGATGTCGCTGGTGTCATTTAACTCAGTTTATTAAGGGCTACAATATGAGGGATAGTAATTTTGAAGTAATACTATGAAAGCCCGTATACATGGGCTAAAGTGCACCCAGCAGCTCCGGCTGCTGCCCTGGAGCTGGGAGCAGAGACAGGACGTGAGCCGTCCGGAGCAGGGCAGCGCGTTCGGCGAGTCTGTACTGCACATGACTCACCAAACACACTGATCCTTAGCAGGGGGCTCCAGATGACTCACAACGAAGCTCCCTGTGTGTCAAAACCACACATGTACAGTAGAGACTCTCTACTGCACATGTGCGGTTACGGTCACAGTGAGCGACGCATTCTACCACTTTATGTTATAGGATTATTTTCCAATCCCATTATCAGTCTCTCTACTTTTTCAGTTCAAATATGTATTTTTAAGAACTGGTGCCCAAAACGGCACTGTATTCCAGAGAAGACCTTACCAAATATTTATAAAGAGATGGAATTCTATTCCTGTTCCATTCATCTATGCCTCTTTTTATACAAGATGGTACTCGGTTGGCTCTTGGAGAAGCTGTGTGATCTTTTGTCTATCAGTACTCCCAAATCCTTCTCTAGCAAGGGTTCTCCAATAGTTTCTCGTTCAGTGTACATGTAGCATAAACATTTCTGCAACCCAAATTCATAACCTTACATTTATCTATGATCAAAAATATATCTCAGAATCAACCATGAACTATTCAAGAAACAAAAACATAAGGTTTTGGACATGAATTTTATTGAAAATCTGTGGGTAGTCCTCAGACTCGTAGTGCATGCAAGATGATCTAAGAATATTTCTGAACTAGAAGCATTGTGAAATAAAGAGTGGGAAAAAAATTCCTAAAGCAAGAATAGGAAGAGTGTTGTCTGTGTACAAGAACTGTTAGGAGGCTATGATTTTTGCCATTGGGGTGTTAATGAGTAGTGACTGATAGGGTGCTCATACTTTTGCACATGCTACATTTTCTAGTAAATGTGCATTACAATTTACAGAAATATGTCTTTTAATTTTGTTCACTGAAGAGGTTGTGTTAACTTGTTTTCACTTAGAAAATCAACAAAACAGCATTTGGCCAGGGGTATAAATACAGCTGTATTTTGCAACTGGTGACTGGCAAGGCAACTTTGTCCTCAATCTATGGGGACTCAAGCAAAGCTTGATTTTTTACAACAAGAATTTGATAGAGTACCACATGGGCTATTGCAACATTCTTCTGTCTGGCATTCCTGCTTCCCATCTCCAACCACTTCAATCTATACAGAATGCTGCAGCACAAATTACTCTTCTGTCACCTAGGTTTGTCCCTGCCCCACTCCTCCTCAAAACTCTCTAATGGCTGCCTATCAAACTCCGGATATCTTACAAAATTTTACTTCTCTCTTTCAAGACACCTCTCTCCTCTACTCCTTCCTACATTTCCACTCTGATCTCCCGTTATACCCCATCCCACCACTTACGTTCAGCCAATGACTGTCTTCTCTCAGCTCCTTTTGTCTCTATAGCTCTGTCACATATCAAACCTTTTTCTCTCATTGCTCCGTATCTATGGAATGATCTACCATCCAACCTGCGCCACTGCACCTCTCTGATAATCTTCAAATCTCACTTGAAAATGCACCTCATGGATAAAATCCCAACATGCTAGAAGGCACTGATGTTGTACAATGAACGCTCTTATAAATTATTTACTTTACTGATGTCATCTATCATCATCAGAAATATCACTGTATATAGCACTTGACCCTTCTGTACTCTGTGTGTCTCTCATTACCACTGTAGAAAAGTAAGCTTTCGGGCAGGGACCTCACACCCAATGTTTCACTCTACAAAGCACCTGTAACCCTGTATTGTTTAAACCCTGAAATTGTAAAGTGCTGCGTACACTTGTGGTGCTATATAAATAAACATATTCATTAATTCATTCATTCATTCAGAGGTCTGCAAACCTCATATTTGAAAGGATAGATCTTGGCTATAGGATGTCTAAGAAATTCTTCTGCAGCTGAAATCCATCATACAGAAATCCTTGTCTCCTTTTGTAAATATTAACCCCTTAAGTTCCAGCGCGATCCCATGCGGCCGGCACTTGCGGACCACGGGGCATTTTTTTTTTTTATTATCTCTTCCGGTTCAGGGTTTCCGGAGCGGCGTGCAGCCGCGCCGGGAGCCATGAACTCCATGCTGTGCCAGGACCGTCATTGGTCCTTAAGTGCCGGACCGCTGTGACGGTCCTGGCACGGCAATGGTCCTTAAGGGGTTAAACCATCTTCTATACTTCATATTCCTCCTTGGGACCTCAACTTTGTCCTTAACCAACAGACTTTGGGCTCGATCCAGATGATGGAGACGGCTCTTTTTTCTGCCAACGGCATTTTCTCCAGCACGGTAAGCTATTCAAATGTCTGTGCTGTGAAAAATACCGGCAAAAAAAAAGAGCCGTAGGGTGATAAAGTTAAGAGGTGTTTGCATCCATTGAAAATGATGAAAACACTGTAAATAGCAATTCAGATATGTGCGTTAGCCATGAAAACCCGATAAGGGACTCAAGTTATCGCAAGAAAGTTAACACCTACTTTTTTTTTTAACTTGAGTCCCTTGTCGCCTGTTTAAACAGCCGATGCAAAAACATGAATGCAAAAAACCTAAGTCCTCAGTGGATATATTGATATGTGGCTCTAAGCCCCATATCAATACATCCAAAGTATGAAAAATGTGTCAAAAGTTAGTGGAATTAACCCTATGGGTGCCAGTGGGGTATAATTACGATGCCGGCATTCATAGGGTTAACCCAAGTTAAAAAAACATTGCATTACAAGTAATACTTACCATTAATCCTGATGTCCAGCAGAGTCTTCAGCTTCCTGGTCCTTTTCTGTCCTTCTCTTCAGTCTTCTCTTCTGTCTTCAGCCTGTAAAATAAAACAATATTATCATTACAAAACATTAACCATTATATTGTTTAACCCTTTGAATGGCAGAGGGATACGCAATGCATTGCAAAGCAATTGGCAGTCTTGCTTCCATTTCCCTCACAGCCATTGGCTGGGATATCCTTACGCACATCCCATCCAATCAGGTTCGGGCGGCTGTTCTTTAAACTGACTGGCTGGGATGTGCGTAAGAACATCACAGCCAATGACTGTGAGGGAAATGGAAGTGAGACTGCCTATATATAAAGGCATGCTCACTTCCAATTCCCTCAGTGTGCTACGGGCATTGGCCCATTCAGGGCTGAGGGCACCGGTGTGGCTGATCTGTGTCTTCACCACCGCCGCCTCCGCGGCCGCACCAAGCGGTGGAGACATGAAAATAGAAGCGAAGTTAATTTACTTAGCACTTCTGCATAAAATTTCTGTCTGGTTTATATATTTATTATTTCTATGGTATTTTTATATATTATTTTAATACTTGGAGGCTTTTACGTTTAGGAATACGCATTGCTTTGCAATGTGTTGCATACCCCTCTGCCACTCAAAGGGTTAAACGATATAATTGTTAATGCTTTGTAATGATAATATTGTTTTATTTTATAGGCAGAAGATAGAAGAATGAAGATAAGAAGGAATAGAAGAAAGAAGACAGAAGGAGAAGGACAGTGGATGACAGGTAAGTGTAAGACATTTTAGTTAAAGGAGCAGTAAACTTTTTTTATGAAAAAATATATATTCTAGGGATTTTCCTATTGAGTAAAATAAGGGTACTCCCACTGCTGAGAGATTTATATTTCCAGAGTTATTACAGTTTAAACCCATGTTTTTTACATTAGCAGTGCCCTCTAGTGGTCAAATTCTAATTAGATTTCCTGTTAGATTCTAATGGAGAGGAAAGTCAGAAAAGTCAGAGACATGCAGTTCTCCATAGAATGTGATAGAAACTGCTGAGTCACTTCCTGTCAGGTAGAACTATCAGGAAGTAAACACACAGTAAATTCACTTCCTCTCAGTTAGAACTATCAGGAAGTAAACACAGTAAATTCACTTCCTGTCAGTTAGAACTATATCAGGAAGTAAACACAGTAAATTCACTTCCTGTCAGTTACTACTATCAGGAAGTAAACACAGTAAATTCACTTCCTGTCAGTTAGAACTATCAGGAAGTAAACACAGTAAATTCACTTCCTGATTATTTGAACTGCTATAAATTTTGAATAAAACATCTGACAGTGATGGGAGTGACCTTGTTTTATTCAGCAGGAAAAGCTCTGTAAAATATGTATTTTCATAAAAAAAAGTTTACTGCTCCTTTAATGATCAGTGCTTGGCAGCATGTCAGACACCAGTCGTTTTTTTTACTGATAAGTTCCCAGTATCGCTGCTATTTAGCAGCGTTTTGGGAACTTAACACACAAAATGGACGTTTGACCACAAGACCATTTTTGTGACGTAACGTCTGTTGTGCTTAACGCCGATACAAACATTTTAATACCGACCAAGACATTTTATTTTGTCGGCCGCATACCTGAATCTGGATCCAGTCTGGTGAGGTAATATGTTCCTTTGGATGTCGAGTCTCCATCTGTGCCAGATGTCTGTTATGATAAATCATAGAGGCATTACAAGGGAATTTTAGATGGCTAATGGACTGCCTGTGATCTCCTGGTGCACAGTTTAATTTTTTTGTGTGACACGCAAAGGGTTAAGCTACATATGGAACAAAGGACTGAAAATCCTAAGTATGTTTGTTCTATATATGGGTGTGTGCCTGTCTGTGTGTGTTTGCATCTTTGTATTTGTGTGTGCTGGTGTGTGCACATACGTGCAGTGTATTTGTGTATACTCCATGTGCCTGTCTTTGATTTTGTGTGTCTGCTGTGTTTGTGTGTGTGTGTCTGTGTGTCTCTGTGTATCTGTCTGTATGTCTGTCTGTATCCGTCTCTCTGCCTGTGTGTGTGTGTGTGTGTGTGTGTGTGTGTGTGTGTGTGTGTGTGTGTGTGTGTGTGTCTGTGTGTGTGTATGTGTCTGTTTCTGTCTGTCTGTCTGCCTTTGTCTGTATGTGTGTGTCTGTGTCTCTCTGTCTGTGTGTGTGTCTCTGTGTGTGTGTGTGTGTGTGTGTGTGTGTGTATATGTAACATTGTAACATAGTTGATGAGGATGAAAATAGATAAGTCCATCAAGTCCAGCCCATGCCAAGTCTCTCCTGCTGATCCAGACGAAGGCAAAAAAAAAAACATTGAAGCCATTTCTAATTTAGCCCCAAGTGGTTAAAAAAAATTCCTTCCTGACTCCAAATGGTAGCCAGATATTCGCTGGATCAACATCCTATTTGCATTGAAGCCATCTGTCATAATTCTAAGTATTGTTCTGTGCTAGATAGGCATCCATTGCTTTTTTTGAAGCAGTTACATTATCTGCATGTGCAACATCCCAAGGTAAAGCATTCCATAGCATTACTGCCCTTACTGTAAAAATTTATATCTTTGTTTTAGTCCCACCAAGGACAACATCTGCAATGAGTTTGTATGTTCTCACTGTGTTTGCGTGGGTTTCCTCCGGGTACTCCGGTTTCCTCCCACACTCCAAAAGCATACTGATAGGTGAATTTAGATTGTGAGCCCCAATGGGGACAGGGACCAATATGAGTGTAAAGCGCTGCGGAATCTGTGTGCGCTATATATAAATAAAGGATTATTATTATTATTAGTCAAAAACACCTTTCCTCTACTTTTAATGGATGACCTCTTGTTCTTAGTTCAGCTCTTTGTATATATAATTAATTGGAGAGTTCTTTGTATTGAACTTGAATGTATATGTAAATGGTAATCATATCACCCCTTAGACGTCTCTTCTCTAATGTAAACAAACTCAGTTTGGCTAGTCTCTCTTTATAACTCAGATCCTCCAATCCCTTTATCAGTTTTGTTGTACATCTCTGCACTTTTTCCTGTTGAACAATGTCTTTCTCTCTGTGTGTGTGTGTCTGTCTCTGTTTGTGTGTGTCTGTCAGTCACTCTGTCTGTGTGAGTCTCTGTGTTTGTGTCTGTCTGTGTGTGTGAGTGTGTGTTGGTCTGGTTGTCTGTCTGTCGGTGTGTGTCTGTCTTTGTGTGTCTGTCTGTGTGTATTTGCATCTTTGTAGTTGTGTGTACTGGTGTGTGCATGTGTGCAGTGTATTTGTGTATACTCCATGTGTCTATCTTTGAGTGTGTGTCTGTATGTGTTTGTGTGTCTGTCTGCCTGTGTCTGTCAGTCTGTGTATGTGTACCTGTCTGTCTGTGTGTTTGTGTACCTGTGATTGTATGTGTGTAAGAGTGTATTTGTGCGTGCTTGTGTGTGTGTGTGTGTGTGTGTCTGTGTGTATGTCTGTGTGTGTCTCTGTGTGTGCATGTGTGTTTGTCTCTGTGTATTTGTGCGTGTGTGTTTCTCTCTCTCTCTATGTGTATATGTGTGTGTCTGTGTGTCTCTGTGTATTTGAGTGTGTGTGTGTCTCTATGTATTTGTGTGTGTCTCTCTGTATTTGTGCGTGCCCCTCTCTCTATGCGTATGTGTGTGTGTGTGTGTGTGTCTCTCTCTATGTGTATATGTGTGTGTATATGTATGTGTGTGTGTGTGTGTGTGTGTGTGTGTCCCTCTCTCTCTATGTGTATATGAGTGTGTGTGTGTGTCTCTATGTGTATATGTGTGTGTGTCTCTCTCTCTGTTTGTGTGTGTCTGTCAGTTACTCTGTCTGTGTGAGTCTGTGTGTTTGTGTCTGTCTGTGTGCGTGAGTGTGTGTTGGTCTGGTTGTCTGTCTGTCGGTGTGTGTCTGTCTTTGTGTGTCTGTCTGTGTGTATTTGCATCTTTGTAGTTGTGTGTACTGGTGTGTGCATGTGTGCAGTGTATTTGTGTATACTCCATGTGTCTATCTTTGAGTGTGTGTCTGTATGTGTTTGTGCGTTTGTGTGTCTGTCTGCCTGTGTCTGTCAGTCTGTGTATGTGTACCTGTCTGTCTATGTCTGTGTGTTTGTGTACCTGTGATTGTATGTGTGTAAGAGTGCTTGTGCGTGCTTGTGTGTGTGTGTGTCTGTGTGTATGTCTGTGTGTGTCTCTGTGTGTGCATGTGTGTGTGTCTCTGTGTATTTGTGCGTGTGTGTTTCTCTCTCTCTCTCTATGTGTATATGTGTGTGTCTGTGTGTCTCTGTGTATTTGAGTGTGTGTGTGTCTCTATGTATTTGTGTGTGTCTCTCTGTATTTGTGTGTGCCCCTCTCTCTCTATGTGTATGTGTGTGTGTCTCTCTCTATGTGTATATGTGTGTGTGTGTGTATATGTATGTATGTGTGTGTGTGTGTGTGTGTGTCCCTCTCTCTCTATGTGTATATTAGTGTGTGTGTGTGTGTCTCTCTCTCTCTCTATGTGTATATATGTGTGTGTGTGTATATGTATGTATGTGTGTGTGTGTGTGTGTGTGTGTGTGTGTGTGTCCCTCTCTCTCTATGTGTATATGTGTATATGTGTGTGTCTCTCTCTCTATGTGTATATATGTGTGTATGCTCAAACTGATATGAATGAATGTTACAGAAATATCTCTAAGCTGACAGAATAATAATCTTAAAAGTGGAGTCGTTCTGTAGCGATTTGCTTCCACATTAGAAGTTGGGTTGAAGGTGAAATTACTATTCAGATCTCAAGAAAATTGACAATCTTCTTATTTGGACAATAGAATTGCTGTCATTATTCATGTTTGACTCTTAACTAGTAATTTTGCCTTACCCTCCATTAAGGATAGGGAACAGTGTGTGGTTGTAAATGGAAAATTCTCCAGTACAGTTAAAGTGGAGAGAGGAGTACCTCAGGGTTCAGTATTAGGTCCACTGCTTTTTAACATGTTTATAAATGACCTGGAAATAGATATAGAAAGCAAAATATCAATATTTGCAGATGACACTAAATTATGCAGGGTAATTAATTCAGAACAGGATAATTGCTCTCTACAGAGGGATTTATATAAAATGGCAGATTGGGCAAACAAATGGAATATGAAGTTTAATGTGGGGAAGTGTAAAGTCATTCATTTGGGAGGAAATAATCCCAAGGTTACTAATAAACTTAATGGAATCATTTTAGGGGACTCATTGCTAGAGAAAGACCTCAGTATCATTGTCAACTACAAACTTGGAAACAGTGACCAGTGTCAAACAGCAGTAACAAAGGCAAACAAAGTCCTGTCTTGCATAAAAAGAGGTACGAAGCAAGAGTGGATAACATTATTTTGCCATTATACAAATCATTGGTAAGACCTCACCTTGAGTATGCAGTGCAGTTTTGGGCACCAGTTCTGAAAAAGGATATTCTAGAACTAGAGAGGGTACAGTGAAGAGCAACAAAATTAATTAAGGCAATGGAGGACTTGACATATGAGGAACGACTAGACAAACTTGGTTTATTTACTCTAGAGAAAAGAAGACTAAGAGGAGACCTTATCACATTGTACAAGTATATGAGAGGTCAATACAAGGATCTCTGCGGTGAGCTATTTATTCCAAGGCCTGATCAGGTGACCAGGGGACACCCCTTAAGATTAGAGGAAAGGAGGTTTAGACTTCAGCAGAGGAAGGGTTTTTTTTTACAATGAGGTCTGTTAAATTGTGGAATTCCTTGCCCAAGGAGGTGGTTATGGCAGATACAATGGATACATTCAAGAGAAGATTAGATACACTTATTTCCAAAGGGAACATACAGAGTTATACTGTTTATTAGTAGGCAGTTCAGGAAGGTCTGATAAAGACTAACTTATTTGGTAGCAGGAAAGCTATACAATTACTGGGGTATGAGGAAAAGGTTGAACTTGATGGACTTGTGTCTTTATTCAACCTAGTTTACTATGTTACTATGTAACATAGTCTGACAGCTGATGATTCTATATACATGTATCTAAGCAGAGTTTTCTTCAGTTTAGATGTTTATTCTCCTACAGTCATAATGTCTACAGGACAGCTTTAGGCATAAGCAATTTTGCCAGTTGTTTGTGCAGTCACCGATGGGCTGGAAACATTCAGTGGTATCTGTGCTCTAAATTACTTTTTTTTTTCTCCAAAGGACAGGTTGGGGGCTTACAATTTCATAAATCCTTAACCATTTGAGGACAAGGAGGGTCTGCAATGAATTGAATACTCTCTGATCACCTAGGGATTTAAGACTAAACTAAAATGTTTGTAAATGGTACGTGTGAGAGAGAAAGAAAATAACTGAAAGAGAGACTAAGAGACAGAAACCGACTGGAACAGAGACAGACTGATTAAGAAAGACAGGATGACTGAGAGACAGACTGAAACAGAGATGGATGCAGACTGATTGAGAAACAGACTTTAAAAGAAAGGGAGAGACTGAGCGTGAAAAACTGACTGAAAGAGAGTTGGAAAGAGACAGACAGAATAAACACTGACACTGTGGGGGGTATCCTATTGAAATGTCACCATCTAAAGAGCATGTTAAAAAAATATTGCCTGAATCAAAAGGGCAATATCACAATGTCACTCCAATCAAAAGAGCGACATTCTGATGTCACACACTTAAAGGTCGCCAAATAGAGGGCTACATTTCAATAATTAACCATTTTACAAGGAGGTTGGTCAGCACTCAAAATGTTGGTCCTTGTCTGGTTACATTTTAACTTGATGCCATTAATGACTGTGGGTGTTTGTGAAAAACAATGTGTATGTTCCTCACCCCAGGCAACACCAGGACATTCCTGCACCTGGGCGCCTCCACAGCTGGCTAACATGTAATTTGAAAAACAGAGCTCTCGCTGGATCTTCAAAATGATTTTCTTCTTTATTCAGGCTAATTACTGAATGTTCATTCAATACATCGGCTGACATTTGGAGCCTTTATCAAGACTGTCATCAAAATATTTTGACATTAAAATGGGGAGGCATGGACTGTTTTTTAAATGAAACAGATACTGTATATGTTATACACTAGGTCTGAGTAAAACAAGGGCATACTCTGTGCTGACTGGTGACTTTTCATTTAAATGTTATAAGAGCTAACTACCATAAAACTGGGATGTACCACTGTGGTCATCAGATGGAACAGTCCTTATCATTTCTATATATACATATATTTGATAGATAGATAGATAGATAGATAGATAGATAGATAGATAGATAGATAGATATGAGATAGATAGATAGATAGATAGATAGATATGAGATAGATAGATATGAGATAGAGATCTAGATAGATAGATAGATAGATAGATAGATATGAGCTAGAGATCTAGATAGGTATTTAGATAGATAGATAGATAGATAGATAGATAGATAGATAGATAGATATGAGATAGATAGATAGATAGATAGATAGATAGATAGATAGATAGATAGATATGGGATAGATAGATAGATAGATAGATAGATAGATATGAGATAGACATCTAGATAGATATGAGATAGATAGATAGATAGATAGATAGATAGATAGATAGATAGATATGGGATAGATAGATAGATAGATAGATAGATAGATAGATAGATAGATAGATATGAGATAGACATCTAGATAGATAGATAGATAGATAGATAGATAGATAGATAGATATGAGATACATAGATAGATAGATAGATATGGGATAGAGATCTAGATAGATAGATAGATAGATAGATAGATAGATAGATAGATAGATAGATATGAGATACATAGATAGATAGATAGATAGATATGGGATAGAGATCTAGATAGATAGATAGATAGATAGATAGATAGATAGATAGATATGAGATACATAGATAGATATGAGACAGATAGATAGATAGATAGATAGATAGATAGATAGATAGATAGATATGGGATACATAGATAGATAGATATGAGATAGAGATCTAGATAGATAGATAGATAGATAGATAGATAGATAGATAGATATGAGATAGAGATCTAGATAGATAGATAGATAGATAGATAGATAGATAGATATGAGATACATAGATAGATAGATAGATAGATAGATAGATAGATAGATAGATATGAGATACATAGATAGATAGATAGATAGATAGATAGATAGATAGATAGATAGATATGGGATAGAGCTCTAGATAGATAGATATGAGATACATAGATAGATATGAGATAGATAGGTAGATATGAGATAGATAGATAGATAGATAGATAGATAGATAGATAGATAGATAGATATAAATATATATATATATATATTATAGAAAATATAGGTTTATTTTGACACCAGCTGACACTGTAGCTAACATTGTTATAATTTACTCAGCAGTGATATGATGTGATAATATAAAGGCCATATGGTAATGTAAATACTAACAGGAAGGGAAAGGAGGTTGGGATCATCAAATGCAAAATCAGAATAGTGGAATTTATCAGGTAGTGACAGAAGGAGAGCAAAATTCCAAATATCAATTCTTAACGAAGTTAAAATATTCAAATCAGTATGAATTTAATTTAATGTAACTGACGTGATTCAAACAGGGCTTCCATTTCAGAGAGGCATAAGATGGTATAAATGACCTTGGACAATATCTGTTGATATAATGAAATAAATGTCTGTGAGTCATGCATGATGTCATGAGATACTGACATCTTTTACATCATGCATGACCTCCTACTGCCAGCCACTGATGTCTTGTATCTAGTCAAGCTCTGTCTCGAAGATATTAAAGGAGCAGTAAACTTTTTTTATGAAAAATATATATTGTAGGGCTTTTCCTGTTGAGTAAAATAAGGGTACTCCCACTGCTGAGAGATGCATATTTCCAGTGCTATTAAAGTTTAAACCAGTCTTTTTTTACATTAGCAGTGCCCTCTAGTGGTCAATTCCAATTAGTTATTCTGGTAGCTCAAGGCTCAAAATTTCAAGTCCTGAGCTGCTAGCCAGGCCTGAAAACTCCACCAGTTTTCACGTCTAGCCCCACCCATATCCCCACCTTTAACCCCACCCATATCCCTGCCTTTAACCTCACTCATCTCAAGATCTATTTGATTAACCCCTCAACAAGAACATGCAGAGGGAGGAAGAATATGGAGGGATTGAGAAAGAAGCTGGGGAGAGAGGGGGATAAAGAAGTTGGAAGGGGGTTGAAGAAGTTGGATGGGAAGGAAAAAGCCAAAGGGGAAAATGAAGCTGTAAAGGAAGAAAGAAGCAAGAGGGACAGAGGAAGGAAAAAGATGGAGAGTAGAGGAAAAAATATGGATGGAGAGAGGTAGAGAGAAAGGAGATGGAAACATGTAGGAAGAAAAAATGGAAGGGGGGGAGAAATTATGGTGAGAGAAAGAAGATGGAAAAATGGAGGAAGCGTATGGACAGGGAAGAAGATGTAAGAATGGATGGAGGAAGAAAATTATTAGTGGATGGATGTTGTAAGAAGAAGTAGGTAAGGAAAATTAAATTGGAAGGAAAAAATATAAATGAATGATGGAGAAAGAAGTAGATATGGAGGGAGGCAGAAAATGGAGGTATGTAAGTTTCTTGACCAGAGAGCCCAATGTAATCTGCCTGAGAACACCTTGCGGAAAGGAATCCCCACAAGAAGTAGCAGACTGCTGATTTGATAAAAAAACACAATATACAATGACAGGAGACAATATGGAATACTTACTAGGTAGGCCCCAGTGAGCCAGGAGCAAGAGTTCGCAGGTTTGAGAACGGTGCTAGCAGTCAGTGGCTGCTCCCAGGAGGTCTTGCTGAGGCCACAGATGGGTGGAGGTGCAGGCCGCGAAGCCTGATAGCAGGATAACCACCCAGGACACAGCTACTCACCAGTTCTGGAATCAAGGTATTAAACCTACCAGAAGTATAGTTGCCTCTGTCAAACACTGGATTAGCAGAACGGCACAAAATCAGCAGGCAGAATAGTCGAATAACATGCCGAGACCAAAACCAACACAGGAGTCATAGCAGAATCAGGAGACAAGAGACATAGTCGAGAGAAGCTGGGTCAAAAACTGGAAACACTTTCTTTTGTCCTCTGCTGCTCGGCTATGTGTATCTCGACTATGGTTAGCTTCCACTCCTCCTTCCCTGTCAGAGTGGAAACGGGAACTTGGTGATGTGCTAGACATGGAACGGCCCTATTATTACTCCCATCACAAATACTCTGATTTTCAGGACTTATTTGGTTCTTTGAACAATTTTCTAGACAGAGAACAGCCCCCCCCACCCAATCCGTCCCTCTTAATTCCCTTTTCTCACCTACCTTCTCCTCCCGCTTTTAGCTCTTCTCCTTTGCTCTTTTCTTTTCTTCTCTCTCGTACTTCTCTGTGTACAGATTTGCTACCCTCTTACTCTCTCTTCTCGATTTCTAGCTTTCTTTCTTTCTTCTCTCTCTCCTTTTGATGTCATGATATCTCATCTTGCTGCTACGTTATATTTTTGTTTTCGTGCTCCCCCCTGTTTAACCTTAAAACAACTTGGTCTTGTACGGAGAATGTTATATTGTACTTATTTTGACTCACTTTGTATTGATATGTCAACAGTCTGCCTGATCATATGTATATCTTTCTGTTATGTACTATATATTGTTACCTCTTTGCGGTATACATCATGTTTGACTCTGTACTGTTTTAAATCTTAAATAAAAGGAGAAATTAAAAAAAAAACTGGAAACACTAGGCACAAGCTTCAAAGACTGGATACTCAGAACGCTTTGATCGCGCACTGACATAAGGCCCAAATAAGGAAGTCGCTAGAAAAAGTCGGGGAAAATAAGAGGCAGGTAAGAGAACCAGAATATGTGGTAAAGACAGGAAAACCAGAAGATTCGTGACAAGGTATGAATAAGATGGAAGTATGCAAAGCTGCAGTAAGCAGGTAATGCAGTAATGCACCCCTCCTGTCCAGTTAAACACACACACACACAACCGGAAGTCTGCAGAGACCTTCACAATGTCACTGGGAAAACGTTCTGATAAGAAGTGAAAAAGTGAGTCCATGTGGTGGGGTGAAGGAGAGAGGCTCTGAAAAATAAAAATGTAGAATCTGACCACAAATAAGAACCATGCACCCCAAACAGTGATTACAACAGACAGGAGGTTTTGAAAGTTGTTTTTAGGTGATAGTCCCTTAAAGAATACTAAACTAAAGGTTTATCCATTGAAGATCAGAATGGTGTGCAACACATTGTTAAGCTTTCTCCTTTGGTCCTCAGTAGGCTAATTGACATGCAATAACAATTAAAAATGTTTATTCTGTATCATTTTAATAATCTGGGAAAGTTTTGTGACAATAGAGGACAGAGTATATCCACATAACAATAAAAAAATAAAAGCAAACCTTTAACAGCTTCCTGGCAAAGAAACAGAGTCATTATCAATTTTCTCTACGTGTTTCTAGCTACTGGGATTCTGTGCAAAAAGAACCATTCTGTGCTTTTCTAATCGCTTAAGCAAGAACTACACTTTGCCAGTGGCCTCTAATAAAATTTCAATTTATTTTGTCCTCTGATTTACAACCGTTCGACATCCATACAAGTGGGAATATGGCCGGCAGCCCTAATAAAATTGTCAAAAAGTGCACTGTGAAAATCACCCTTGTGCTAAAACAGAATTTTTAGGAGAAAACAAATCTGGACCTTTGTTTTCACAAGGCAAGTGTGACAATGTTACGATTGCTCATTTTATTTCCAAAGGTTTATAGGAAGTGTGGGTTAACCTCTTCCTTGCTAGGGATAACTCTGCATTGTTAATTTGGCATGCAAGAGGTTACAAAGTCTTCAGTTATATTCCTAAAGTAGCCAGATGACATGGGATTTATGGTTCCAAACCTGTCTGCAGGGTATAGCAGCTGTACAGGATTCTGATGCATCTGCACAGAAGTGAATGGGTAATTTGCATTTAAATAGGATCTTCACTGGGAATCCAGAATAACTACTTACATTCAAGACCCCGAAGAGAGATTTGAAAATGATGGGTTTAAACTGTTTTAGGATTTCTTTTCTTGTATAAACATTACCGGAGATAAAATGAAGAGTGAGAGTCATGCATCCCAATGCATTGCAGTACAACTTAAAGGTAACCCCTTGGTTGCTTGAGGGGCCCGCAACTTACTACTGTCAACCAAGGGTTTAATAATTTAATTTATTTTGCATGTTGATACGAATCCAATGCAGATTGCTAAGATTACCAAAGCATCCTTGGCTCAAAAAATGCTTAAAGGGATAGTAATGTTTCATAATAAAAGCAGCTCTAATTAATCATCATAGTATTTGGACCTTGGAGAGTGTCATTTCAATTCTGTCAGAGTTGTAGTTCAAGAGTAATTCAATGACAAAGTATCCCCCTCCCGCCCCTTTTACTGATGTCACACTGTTCAGCCAGATCAGAAGGGAGGTGCCCAGGTAGACTGCAGAGAGGGACAATCTTCAATTAAGATAAGGGAAAAAGCTGAAAAACTTGTCAAGGGGGGCAGGGCTTTCATTGTTCTCATAGGAAGAAGATTGTCCCCTGCTGTTATCTGTCTGGTCTATGGACTGCATTCCACATCTGAGAAGAGATGGCTTACACTAGGTAAAAGGGACAGGAGGGGAAACTTTGCTTGTGAATATTTCTCAAACCATAAAGGTCTGAAAGATAAGACTTATATTGTTCTTCATGTTTTTTTAATCCTTTGAGTGCCAGAGGGGTACGGAACGCATTGCAAAGCAATGCGTTCCGTACCCCTCTGGCACTCAAAGGGTTAATGCCTACAAAATAAGATGAAGATAAAATGAATTATTACTATCCCTTTAAAGGGTTAGTAATCTCGTGATATAAAAACATGTAATATTGCAGCTATTACAATGGATTGAGGGATATACAATGCTAAAATCCTCCACTCCGTCCCCTTATACTGACGTGAGCTGTAAGCTGATGGCAGGAGAACGTGGTCCCGGGACCAGCAGGCGGCTCTTCTGCAGAGCAGAAATATCTCAATGTAAAAATAAATACTTCACTGAAACTGTCTACAACGTGTGCTTGCAAACCAGGAACACTTCATACACCGTTCCAATGAAGTATTTCTTTTTACATTGCAGTATTTCAGCTCTGCTGAAGAGCCGCCTCGAGTCGGCCGACAAGAATCTCCTGCTATTGGCTTTACAGCTGACATCAGGGAAAGGGCAGGGAGGGGGGAACTTTAGCATTGTATATCTCTCAAACCATGAGAGATGGTACTGGGATCATTTAGTTTATTTTTGTAATAGCTGCAAAATTACGTTTTTATATAACAACATTCCTTACCCTTTAACGCTATGGTAATGCAATCATGGGTATCTCGCAACACACAGTCCCCCACTTCTGCAGATTCTTAAAATCCTCAATAAATTGCTATGGTTCTATTGTTTGGCCAGGTGGAACTTTTACTGCACATGCACAGCTATCTACTTAGCCTTTACCCTGGCCGTTGATCTTCACAATATACAATAGTGCTATTTTTCCTTAGTCTATTGCGATTGGTCCTCAACCTAGGCTGACCAGACCTCACCTTTAACCGGGGACACATAGGAAATAGGCCTATTTCAGGACTGCACTGAAATCAAAGCAGCCCTGCAATATGCATTTTTCATATGTGTCCCCGGTTAAAGGTGAGGTCTGGTCACCCTACCTCAACCCCCTCCAGGAGTCCGGAAATCTTCCACCTTTGTTACTGACTATTCACATCCTCCTCCTTTCTGTTCTTCTTTATTCTTTTCTGGTATTATCCTCTTTTACCCCCACTCTCTCCCTTTTCCCCTCTTCTCCTACTTCCTTCCCTCTTTATCTTAAAGGAGCAGTAAACTTTTTTTATGAAAACACATATTTTATAGAGCTTTTCCTGCTGAATAAAACAAGGTCACTCTCATTGCTGTCAGATGTTTTATTCAAAATTTATAGCAGTTTGAATAATCAGGAAGTGAATTTACTGTGTTTACTTCCTGATAGTTCTAACTGACAGGAAGTGAATTTACTGTGTTTACTTCCTGATAGATCTAACTGACAGGAAATTAATTTACTGTGTTTACTTCCTGATAGTTCTAACTGACAGGAAGTGAATTTACTGTGATTACTTCCTGATAGTTCTAACTGACAGGAAGTGAATTTACTGTGTTTACTTCCTGATAGTTCTAACTGACAGGAAGTGACAGGCAGTTTCTATCACATTCTATGGAGAACTGTATGTCACTGACTTTCCTGACTTTCCTCTCCATTAGAATTTAACAGGAAATCTAATTAGAATTTGACCACTAGAGGGCACTGCTAATGTAAAAAAACATGGGTTAAAACTGTAATAACTCTGGAAATATAAATCTCTCTGCAGTGGGAGTACCCTTATTTTACTCAATAGGAAAATCCCTACAATATATATTTTTTCATTAAAAAGAAGTTTACTGCTTCTTTAAATCTAACCTACAGCTGTGGTCCTAATCTCCTGCTCTTGACACCATATTATATGTAAAATTCCTTCCCACTATTTTCCAGAATCACGACAATCTTAGCGACCTTTCTGCCCACTTTATTTCACTGACTGGGATACAAGAATGTTTTTGCTCTTGACACAAGCCACCATTGTCCATAGTGGCCCTACCAGGGACGTTTCTATTATTGTTCGTCCTAGATATGTAAAATGTCTAACATTCTTCTTTTTATTTATAAGTCAATTTCGATACACATATGATTACTGTATGCATGCTGTAACTCATCTGTTCTACTTGCTTAGTAGGTTATATGACATTTGATTTGTTTGAATTGATTACGCTGTTTTTCGTATTTCTGCAATTCTTTTTCTCTCAATAAAGATTTTTGAAAAAAAAAAAAAGCTATGAATCTGAAAACTTGCTTCCTGAAATCTTGTTCTGAGATTTGTTCTGTCTGTTTTCTGGTCACACCCACCGCCAGAGTTCCGTGTCTCAGATTACCTGCAGCGCTGCTGTTCACCTGACCACACCCTACTGACCACTATATTCCTGGAACTCAAGAATAAAGGGTCATTGTCCAGGATTTTATTTTGCCTTTTGCAACTCTCCCTATATGTAACACAATACATATCCTGTAACACAGTAACATAGGCGCCCGTGATTATGTGACATTTTGACAGGCTTATTTTACTGGTGCCTTCTCATTGGCTGCGCTGTACAGCTCCTCCCAGTGACAGCCTTTATATAGCCTGGGCTGTCACCTAGAGTTTGCCCTTTCGTGGTGTACCTGATGCCTAGCGCTAGTTCCGTTTGTTTGATACCAGTGTATGACCCTGGACTACCTGACTACGCTTTTGCTACTGTTCCTGATTCTGTGTACTGATTCGGATTGGCTGACGTTCCTGCTTCCTGTTCTGACCTAGCCTGGCTGACGTTCCTGCTCCGTGTACCGACCCGGCAAGACCGACGACCCTGCTCCATGTACCAACCCAGCGAGACCGACGACCCTGCTCCGTGTACCGACCCGGCTTAGCTGACGTTCCTGTGCTGTGTACCGAATCAGTTTGGCTGTAGTTCCTGCTTCCTCCGTGCCCGGCTGGGTGAAGAATCTGTCTGTGCCTGCTGCTACCATCTGTGCACATCTCTCACGTTATTGTGCATCCCAGAAGCTACGGTACTCCGTTACCGTCTGTAGTCCAGTCCGTGGGTTTGAGTCTCAGTGTGTCATTGCTCCTCCACACCATTCACTTGATTGCTTGGTCTTCCTCTTTGGGTTCAGTTGGGCGCATCCGGTAGTCTTCTGTATCCTGACCATAGCGTTCATTAACCCCTTCGGGGGTGGTGCCTTGTGCCGCAACTTGTTTCACCAGTGTTGTTCTCATCTCCGGTATACTTGTGCGCTTGGTCTTCCACTCTAGGTTCAGTTGGGCACTTCCGGTTGCCTTCCATCTTAAGACCATAGCGTACATTAACCCCTTCGGTGGTGGCACAGGCACACGGTGGTGGATAGTCTCAGTTGGGCGTCCTTTCCTGGCACGAGCTCTGACTCACACAGTTGTAGTCTCCGGTGGGAGTCCACCGTTGCAACCCTCCGTTCAGGTGAACCTTGCCTGTTCTCTGCTGCCATTCTGTCACTGTCGCTTCCCCTGTCTATAGGCGACATTGGGCCTCCATTTATCAGGGCAATTGAGTCAGTGGCTTCACTGGCATTGCTGGACTCTATTACACTGTAGCTATCATATTTACCTGACCTGTGTCAGTATTGTATTCTGTAGTACATACTGGACCCGTGTGGGTTAACTTGCTATGTAACCTGTCCTGTGTCAGTTATTTGCTGCTATATGCTGGACCCGTGAGGGTTACATTATTCCTTGTGTGCTTAAATAAAATTGTGTTTATACCAACATCTACCGTGTCTGAGTGTACTGAACCGTAACACCGTTACATTCAACCTTTGCCTCATACCCCAGTGGCATGAGAATGATATAGCTTTCCTGCTGCCAAATAAGTTAGTCTTTATCAGACCTTCCTGTTTTGCCTATTAATAAACAATTTAACCCTGTAAGTTCCCTTCTGAAAGAAATGTATCTAATCGTCTCTTAAATGTATCCATTGTATCTGCCATTACCAAATCCTTGGGCAAGGAATTCCACATTTAACAAACCTTGCTGTAAAACCATTCCTCTGCTGAATTTGAAACTTCCTTTCCTCTATTGTTAAGGGGTGGCTCCTTGGTTATTTGATCAGGGCCTAGATGCCGTAAATGACGATGTGGTGTAGGTATGATATTGTCAATGTGTTGGATTATCTTTGACAATTAGATCTGCACGCACACCGACATATTCACAAAAATTGTCAGATGGAAGGAGCAGGTGAGAGAAGGTCCCTATTAGCATATCGGATTTTCTAAGTGCTGTCAGTGTGGAAGGGACCTCCTCCCCTCACACATCACCAACACTACGACAATTCTGAACAGCATTCTCTGTGCTTCCCTATCCAGCCAGTAGGGGAATACAGAGAAGGCTTTCAGCACCATGGACAGCATTAAATGCCACATGGATGTGCATTGCTCACCCCTGTGGCATTCAAATGGTTACAATAAACTGAAATAGTACACCAAGCACTACACAATGTCCCCCCACTTCGACATCCCCCCCCCCTTTGTATGTCGACACATATTGCATATATTCGACATGCCAACTCCATCCAACTTTCACCTCAGGGACTGCCATTTAGTCAACGAACATGTCCTTTATTCGACACTTAACCCTTTGAGTACCAGAGAGGTAGGAAGGCATTGCTTAGCAATGTGTTTCCTACCCCTCTGGTACTCAGAGGGTTAATAGGCAAGGTATGGGCTGCATACATTGCCTGTATGTGTGTGTATGTGTGTGTGTGTGTGTGTGTGTGTGTGTGTGTGTGTGTGTGATAAATTTATTTTTATTAAAATATGTGTTGAAATGAATTAATGCAAACATTAGACCTCAAGGGTGGTATGACACCCCCCTAACATGAGGCCGACAATTGCCCTTTTATTACATCAAGCACATATAACCTATGTGAAACATAGGTTATATGCCGCTTTTATAATTAAAGTAAACGATCAGACCTCAAAGAGGGGCACCAGGACCCCTCCTGATAGCCCCCTATCATGGATCATCTATTCAAAAGGATAGAAGATCCATGGGGCAACCCCAAAGGCATTTACTGCCTTTTTGATGCTGCCGGCTTTACAGCAGCCCGCAGCATCAAGCGCTTGAAGAATGAATGAACCCTGTCATTCTTAGTAAGAGGAGCTTTGCACTGTAATCATTGAATTAGTCACCGGGGTCAAACCGGGTGACTGATTAAATGTTCAGAGCGCAGGGCTGCTTTCTAAGAATGAACCCAGTGACAGGGTTCATTCATTGAAGGTAGCGATAATAGTAGATGCGGATTTCAAATATTGTGGATTGCAATAAATGTCAACATACTAAGGGGGGGGGTGTCGAAGGCGGGGGACATTGTGTAGTGCTTGGTGTACTGTTTCAGTTTATTGTAACCCTTTGAATGCCACAGGGGTGAGCAATGCACATCCCTATGGCATTCAATGCTGTCCATGGTGCAGAAAGTCTTCTCTGTATTCCCCTACTCGCTAGGTAGGGAAGCACAGAGAATGCTGTTCAGAATTGCCGTAGCTCTCCCTGCTGTTACTCCATAGTAAGATCCCAGCTACGACCTAACCTAAGTTAGGTGAAATGGAGACAGTGAACGCCGACAGCTGAGGCTGCTATCAGAGTTTACTGAATGAGTCGAAGTGTCACATTATAATATCAACACCCCCCCCTCGCATACGAATGCATCTCATTATGCTTCATTTCCATTTGGAAATAAGCAATTGTCGATTTGAAGAATACAAATTCGTAGACATGGCAAAGGCATGTCAGATGAATGTTGAAGTGGGTATAGTTTTGTCGGAGTGCTGGTGAATTGATGTCACTTTGTGAATACTGAGGATGTGCCTACGACACTGCTGTGACAGAACATTGACATTCATAGCCCTCTTGGACCTTTAGTGCATCTAGGCCCATGTCTTGGAATGAAAAGCCCACAAGAGAGATCCTTGTATTGTATTATAATAAGATCACCTCTTAGTAATCTTTTCTCTAGAGTAAATAAACCAAGTTTGTCTAGACGTTCCTCAGGTCTTCCATTCACTTAATTAATTTCGTTGCTCTTCGCTGTACTCTCTCCAGTTCTAGAATATAATTTTTTAGAACTGAACTGGTGCACTACATGTGAGGTCTTATTAATGGTTTGTACAATGGCAAAACTATGTTATCCACTCTTGCTTCAATACCCCATTTTATGCAAGACAGGACTTTGCTGTTGTTACTGCTATTTGACACTGGTCACTGCTTCCCAGTTTGTAGTTTACAAGGTTTACCAGGCCTTTCTCTAGCAATGAGTTCCCTAAAATGTTTCCATTTTCATAAGTAGCATTGGATTTTTTCTTCAAAAATGCATGACTTTACACTTTCCCACATTAACTCTTTGAGTTCCACAGGGGTAGGCAAAGCATTGCCCTTCTGACACTCATTATTTACCCACTTATTTGCCCAATCTGCAATTTTTATTACCTTTCATATTTTACTGTCATCTGCAAATATTGATGTTTTGCTTTCTATATTTTTTTCCAGGTCATTTATAATCATGTTAAAAAAACAGTGGGCCAAGTACTGCACGATGAGGTACTTCACACTCAACTTTAACTGTTTTTGAAAATTGTCCATTTACAACAGCACACTGGTCCCTATCCTTCAACTTTTCTATCCAAATGCAAAGATTATCCCTAACATTTAATTTAGGGTACAGACTCTTCATACATTTGTAGGCATAGGATTTTACAATAGTCTGGTAAGCCAGTGGTAGATACGATATATGGTTAATTGGATAGGATCGTCTTGGTCTATTATGTGTGATTAGGCACTTTAATAGAGACTCTGAGAATTAAGAATTTCCTTTATTTTAAGACTTTTATAGAGTGTTTCTCTATTATAACTATTTGATAGGAATTTCTTTGCCACTTGTGTGGTCTCATATGGTGTACATTGACTTATGCCAGTCTTGTGGCACTAGGCCTTCAGGGAGATAATCTTTAAATAGTAAAGAGTGGTCTTGCTAGCACTGCACTGAGTTCCTGAAGAACCCTTGAATGTATATCATTGGGACCAGGTGCTTTGTCAGTCTTCCCTTGACCTCTTCTTGTGTTAATCCAATATCTGATAAGGTATGGTTTTACTTGTTTCTTTTTTAGGCTTTTCTACCATTTATTGTTCCCTGGTATATACCGATGCAAAGAAAGTGTTCAGAACATCAGCCTTTTCCTCCCTAATCAACTCACCCATTATATTTTAAAAAGGTCTAAAGCACTCTCTCTTAAGATTTTGGCTTTTTATGTATTTGAAAAACATTTTTGGATTAGTCTTGCTCTACCTTATAATTCTTAATGCATCTTCTATTTTTGCTAACCTAATTGCCTTTTGGTAATTTTGTTTCCTTGCAATTTCCTTCTTTACATTTTCATTTAACCACATTGGTTGTGATCTACTTCTTTTGCATTTGTTCCCCTAGGGTATATACTGTTGAATATATTTCTAAAACCTAAAATTAAATTCTGACCATTTTTCCTAAGAATTTTTCCTTTAAATAAGTTATCCCACTCTATGTGTTACATTGATGCTGTTAACATTTTGAAGTTAGCCTTTTTAAAATTAAGAGCCTTGGTTGGACCTATACAGTT
Organism: Rhinophrynus dorsalis; assembly: GCA_037306005.1. NCBI lineage: Eukaryota > Metazoa > Chordata > Amphibia > Anura > Rhinophrynidae > Rhinophrynus > Rhinophrynus dorsalis. Next base: position 17,443,196 of record CM074723.1, read on the forward strand.
CTGCATTGTCAAACTGATCTCAAATTAAACCATGTTATGATTAATGTTTCCCAAATGTTCACCTTATTTAATATTGGAAACCATATCTATGATATTTGTTGTTACTAGGTCCAATGCATTGTTATTTCTAGTCATCACTTACACCATATGTGAAAAATAGCTAACCCTAAACATGTTCACAAGCCTGCTTCCCAAGATGTACAGCTTTTCCATTTGCAATAACAGTTGGGCCACAACATTCTCAACAATATTTGCTGCTTTGTAGCATATACCCACCAACACCTTTTTTTACCTTTACACCAGTTAGCTTCAATTTCTACCCACAAGGACTCCACATTATCTCCAGTTTCCTTGCAAATATGTCCTTTTGAACTTGGATTTAGTTCTGGTTTCAAATATAGGCTCACACCTTCCCCTCGTCTGTTAATCCTGTTTCTCCTAAACAAGGAATAGCCCACAATATTTACAGCCAATCGTGTATCATCCTACCATGTTTCGGTTATACCAATTATGTCCAAATGCTAATTAACCACCAGCAATTCCAGCTTTCCCATTTTTCATCCCATACGTCTTGCATTCACCAACATACAATTGATTTGCTGTCTTTATGTAATTTACCCACTACTTGGATTTTTCTACATCTGCGTTGAATAGGAGCCCCTCCCTATTAGCAACATTTTATGCCCACCCCTTCTCCACCCCTCTTTTACCTAGTTCCTATCTACATTATCTACCACATTATTACTAGCTATACCCACCCCCTTTCTCCTAGTTTAAAAACTCCTCTAACTTTCTAAGAATTTTACCCCTAGCACACCAACTCCTTTACCATTTAGGTGCAATCCATCACAACAATATAGTCTGTACCTAAGAGCAATGTCAGCCCAGTGCTCTAAATATCCCAAACCCTCCTTCCTACACCAATACTTAAGTCATTCATTAAGCTCCCTGAGGATGGGAGAAAAGTCCTGTTTTGTTCCCATGGAAAATTTTGCAGAAAACACGTGGTTTTCAGATTTTCCAGTGGGAAATTTTGCCCATAGATTTTCCATTGTTTAGCTAAGACCACAGAAAAGTTCAAAACAGACAGTCAGCTTTCAAGGAGTGGGGTACAAGCCGTTCCTTTATCACCTGCTCTAGTTTATTTAGAACATATATGGATTTTTTGGAGTATCTCTCAAAACTCTGCATGCCAATGATAATCATGAAAAAGCCTAGAACATAACAGAGTTTGGTACTGGTAATCAATAAGAAGCCTAGAACATAACAGTGGTCAGTTCCGGTAACCAAGAAGAAGCCTAGAACATAACAGTGGTCAGTTCTGGTAACCAAGAAGAAGCCTAGAACATAACAGAGCTCAGTGTTGGTAATGAAAAATAAAACCTATAACATAACAGAGGTCAGTGCTGGAAATCAAGAACCCCAGAACATATCAGAGGTCAGTGTTTGCAATCAAGAAAAACCCTAGAACATAACAGGTCAGCAATGAGAATCAAGAAAAAGACCCAGTAATCAAGAACATGCCCATAACATAACAGCAGTCAGCGCTGGTAATCAAGAACAGCCCTAGAACATAACAGGTCAGTGATGATAATCAAAAGGAAACCTAGAACATAACAGAGGTTAGTCCTGGTAACCAAGAGGAATCAAGGAGAACCCTAATATATTGTAGAGGTCAGTGCCGGTAGTATGAAGAACCATAGAACATAACAGTGGTCATTTCTGGTCATCAAGAAGAAGCCTAGACCATACTTAGAATGTATCCAATGCATTAGATACCTTTCTGGAAAAGGTTAAAGCAAAAATTATTAACTAGATCTCTTTGTTTTACATTATTTTGCTCCTCAGAACAGAATTCACCAGTATAGATGGATGACAATAACATGTGGCAGTGAAAACATAATGAAATTCATTGTTCTATGGCTTGGATAGTGTTATGGATGAGTAAAGTTGCAATGATTCAGATCATGAAATATCTTGCAGATTGCCCGAACACAATTCAGTTACTTGAAATTGCTTAAGTCAAACATCATATGCTCAAGCTGTAATGTGCAGACACAATTTCCTATTCCGCTGAATGATTGAGGTAATGGATACTCAAACAGACTCTTTACAAGACCAAATTATGTCCTCAAGCCAAGCACTTACCTAATTCGCAGTAACATGGTGTAGTAATGAAATAGTTTACAATGTTAAATGAGCAAATCTCTAGACAGGACAGTGCAAGGAAGGCAAGCAATTAAGGGAACTCAGTGTCACACTGTGGAAGGAAGGGCCCAGCAGGAGAAGGGAATTGTAAGGGCCCATATCATGGTAGACATTAAGTGAAAAGGGGTGATCAAAAAGTATATACAGGGAGTGAATGGTGAGTAATGAGGGAGGAATGGAAAGACAAAGAAATTATGAAAGTAAAACAATTGTCTTATTAGGTTAAGATTCTCAACACCTCTATACACCTCTATACGTTAATTAACTGTCTAAGCATATTCGGTGTCATTGTATAATGCATGGTTCTCAATATGAGAGAGAAATTCTGTATAATTATTATGAGCTTTCACTGTGACTAAACAGATATTAGGTTGGTATGTACATATACAGAGAGAGAGAGAGAGACAGAGGAACTTATAGTAGAAAGAGTTTGGGAATAGAGAGATAGAAGGAGGCTGGGATAGAGAAAGGGGGCTGTAGGAAGAAAGAGTTACTCTCTGGGGAATACACAAAAGTTGGGTGGATAAACTTTGCAGAGGAAAAGGGGAAAAGCAGAAGAGTTACCAAGGGTAGTTATCACAGTGCCTGTGATTCTTGTCACTCTTTCCTGTGGCTCGCTCTGATTTGCTGTGCTAGTTTGGCCCGCCCCTGGTGACCTTCTTATGCCTGGCCCAGACACCTGTCAGATGCCCTTTCGTGGTGTTTCTGAGCCAGTAGTACTGTTGCTGTGTTCCTGTGTTCTGGATTTCTGTGTACCGAATCGGCTTGTCCTGACTATTCTCCAGTGTTCCTGCTTGTGTATGATCCAGCCCGACTGCGTACCACCCTTGGATCCTGACCCGGCTTGGCTGACGTTCCTGCTTGTGTATGACCCAGCTTGTATGACTACCTCCTACGTGCTCCGACCCAGCCCGGCTGACTTCCTGCTCCGAAGATCGACTTCCAGCTTGTTCCAGTGACCCGCGTTCCAGTTGTCGCCGCCGCAACATTATCATCTGCTGTTGCCAGTCTCCGTGTGACTGCCTTGCCTGGTGTTACCCACGATCAGTGCAGTGTATCGCTACCCGTGCAGAGCTGTGTGTGTCTCAGTACGCCTCCCTCATACTGCAGAGCCTTGCTGTTTTGCTGAAGCCTCCAGTAAACGTGCTTATTAACCCTAGCAGTGCTGCCTTGGTCTCACTCTCTCTACCTCCAGTACGAGCCTCGTTCTCGGTGATACTCCTGCTGAGTTGGCCGCTCACCGTCGGCAACTCTATTCTTCCATTGCAGAGTAGTCACGTCTTTTGGGCCGGTTGGGCGCCTAAGGCTCTCTCCTATTGTCGGTTACTGGGCGATATCCGTTATACAGAGTGGTGGCAGTTAAAAGGCTTCAGCGCTAGCAAATCCGGTAACAACGCCCGTGGGGGCTATTGGCTCTAGCACTTCAAACTCCAGTATCCGGGTTAGTCTGAGGAGGCTTAGTAGCTCTTGCATTGCAGGCCGGTTCCTGTTACGCCCATGGGGGCTATTCTCACTTGCACTAGCAGAGGCAGATCCAGTAGGTACGCCCGTGGGGCTAGTTGGATTCCTGTTCTGCTTATTACCCGAACACTTTGGCGAGGCAGTCCTGTCTCCAGTACATGGTGAACTTTGTCTACCATCGCAGCCTTATAACACCCAGGGCGTGCCAAACATCCACATCTGAGACTGACTGTTATCAAGTTCTTAACCCTTTGGGGTTATATCCCATTCTATTGCTTAGTACATGTAATATTATTGTGCATTTACACTTGTAACCTATCAGTCTACACTGTTTGTGTATTATTACCGCCACTAGAGGGCGAACATTTGCATTATTTTTCTCTAAATAAATTGTGTTTTTATTTCACCTACTGGTCTGAGTGTCCTAAAAACCGTTACAGTAGTGTAAGAAATGAAGAGAAAGTTAATTTCCCCCCTCCTGCACTGTCTGCCCTGGGGTAATACATAATTATGCAAAAGGAATAAGAGATGCTATACCCTACAATTTGAAGTCCTTTGCTATTAACCAGACCTGAAAAGTTACTCGCCACTGCAAGCCATAGTATAGCCACCAGGGCTGAATTTCTACTCGCCAGGGCTGAATTTTCACTCTCCATTGGCTAGTGACGAGTGGAAATTTTGAGCCCTGCCCTACATCACAAATGGAATTCTCCCTTAGGGAGATTGTAAGCTGTATGGGGCAGGGACCTCTTATCCTAATGTATACTCACCAGTCGTTCACCTTATGACTGCCTATATAAGCACTTAATCACCGCACTTATTGTACCCTGCTATATTAAATGTAATCTGTAAAGTGCCAAGTACACTGTTTGGCGCTATATAAATAAAAATATACAATACAATACAAAGGTCCGATCATACCTAGTCCTATACTTAACTACTGGTGCTACTTTAACACTATTGAACATTAATATATAAGAGAGAAAAGAATATATTGTGATTGGTGCACTCAGCATGAAAATTAATACTCCACTTTTATTATTATTTGTTTAAAAACACTAAGGACCGTATTCTCCAGTGTCCTATAGAGAAAAAGAAAATTTGTCGTATACAACAACAACAAAAAATGTTGTGAAAACGACAGAATTTGTACGTTAAGAAAAAAGTGGAGGGAATGTGAAGTTCTGAATGTGAAAAACCTATAATAATTGAAGGAAACACAACAAAAACTCAGTTACCATACCTTTATACTGCCATTTTTCTCTTCAGTTAAGACATTTTTGTTGTTTCATATGATAATTTCAGCTAGGAATCGTACTTGAATGACTAAACGACATATTTCCGATCACAACCGACACTCTCTGAAAATATTAATGAGCCCAACGACACTGTACTTTGAAATGTCGTTTCAAACGACAAAAGCTATTTCGCTACTTCTTTGAGCATATGGCACTATGAGTGTGATGTTAAAAAAGTCATCATAATAGAAAAAATTGTCAGATCTTGAGTTGGTGGTAAAAGGAATAGGGTATTTTCAAAAACAAATCTGTCGCTTTTGAAAATCTTTCGTAAAGTCTTGAAAATGGCAGTGAGATGATCTCGATGAATGCTGCCCTTTAAAATGTCTTTAAAGGGATAGTAATGTTTCACAAAAATAGCAGCTCCAATTAATCTTCATAGTATTTGAGCCATAGAAAGTGTTATTTCAATACTGTCAGAGTTGTGGTTCAAGAGTAATTGAATGATAAAGTATCCCCCTCCCCCCCCTTTTACCTAGTGTAAGCCATCTCTTCCCAGATGTGGAATCTGCTTGCTAGACCAGACAGATAACAGCAGATGACAATCTTCTTACTGTGAGAACAATGAAAGCTCTGCCCTCCTTGAAAAGTTTTTCAGCTTTTTCCTTTATCTTAATTGAAGATTGTCCCTCTCTGCAGTCTACCTGGGCACCTCCCTTCTGATCTGGCTGAGCAGTGTTACATCAGTAAAAGTGGCGGGGGGATACTTTATCATTGAATTACTCTTGTACTACAACTCTGACAGAATTGAAATAACACTCTCCAAGGTCCAAATACTATGATAATTAATTAGAGCTGCTTTTATTATGAAACATTACTATCCATTTAATTTGTCTTCAACCTGTTGAATTCCAGAGGGTTATGCAACACATCGCAAAGGGTTAAAACTACAAATTTTCATAGAAATAAGGACAGGGTTTTTCTTTTACCAGTGAAAGCCATACTATTACGTCTCATTTGTATCTGCTAAGAGTACTTTAACCCCTTATAGACCCCTGATGTGCCAGAATTGTCACTGCGGTTCTGTACACTTAAAGGAGCAGTAAACTTTTTTTAATGAAAACCTATATGTTATAGAATTTTTCCTGCTGAATAAAACAAGGTCACTCCCACCACTGTCAGTTGTATTATTTAAACACTATTAAAAAAATCAGGAAGTGAATTTAATGTGTTAACTTCCTGGAAATTCTAACTGACAGGAAGTGACTCAGCAGTTTTTACCACATTCTATACAGAACTGATGTCACTGACTTTCCTCTCCATTAGAATGTAACAGAAAAACTAATTAGACTTTGACGACTAGAAGGCACATCTAATGTAAAAAAAAAACAAAAAAAAAACCACAGGTTTGAACAGTAATAACTCTGGAATTATGCATCTCTCAGGAGTGGGAGTACCCTTATGTTCCTCAACATGAAACGCCATACAATATATATTTTTTCATAAAAAAAGTTCACTGTTCCTTAACCCCTTAAGGACCGGGAAAATCTGAGTTAGATTTGACTTAAGGACCGGAGCAATTCTGACTTTTTTGACTATGTCTTTGTTCAACCATATTTTCTCATTAATTCCTTTTGTGCACCCACATAAATTATATACTGTTTTTTTAAGCACAAGTAGGGCTTTCTTTTGATACCACAATTATATGAATACCTCATTGTTTAATTTGATTAAAATAGAAAAAAAGAGGAAAAAAATTGAAAAAAACAACATTTTGCTTACATTTTTCTGTCAGGATTTGCATACTATTAGTTAATGAAAAAAAAATACCCCTAAATATATTGATTTGCTTCTCCTGAATATAAGAGTACCCCTTATGCCTAGTATTTTAGTCCTTTACTCACATTTACAAGGTAAATATTACAAGATGGCTGCCGTTATTTCCAACTTGTGATTTTTCAACAATTGGCATGTGAGCATCATAGCTTAGCTGACGGTGCCAGAACCAAAAATGTCCCACAAAGGTATATGTTTCTGAAAACTACACAACATAAGGTAAATAATCAGGAGAATTTTGGAGTTTTTCATGCAGCTATTTTTCCAGAAAAAAATTTCAAAATTGTGGTAATATTTTATTTTTTTGCAGTTTTCACACTTACATTTCAATACTACTGTTGATATCAAGCACATGATAGGTGAAGATTTTTAAAAATGCATTGTTTAGTGTTCAGCTCCTTCTTCTGAGTACGGCAATACCACATATGCATAGGTTATTCAAGGTTTGCAGGAGCTATGGGGCCCAAATTGGAACATGCGCGTTTCCAGTTTCATACTTTGAATTTTCACAGCTTGCATCACTGGTGCCATGTCTCATTTGGGGCTGTGTAACAGTGCTCCACTCTAATACTTCCCCCCCAAAAGTATATATTTTTGGAAAGTAGACACCCCAGGCTTTCATTTTATGTATGTTTTAAATTTTTTTATGCAGCGATTTTGCCACCAATCGCTCGTAAATCTTGGCGTAAGTTAAAAAAACAGCATTTTTCACACTTGCACTTCAATGTTGATGTGAATTTCAAGCACATGATAGGTGAAGATTTTTAAAAATGCATTGTTTAGTGTTCAGCTCCTTCTTCTGAGTACGGCAATACCCCATATGCATAGGTTTCACAAGGTTTGGGAGAGTTACGGGGCCCAAATTGGAACATGCGCATTTCCTGTTTCACACTTTGAATTTTCACAGCTTGCATCACTGGTGCCATGTCTCATTTGGGGCTGTGTAACAGTGCTCCACTCTAAGCTTTCCCCCCAAAAGTATATATTTTTGGAAAGTAGACACCCCAGGCTTTCATTTTATGTATGTTTTCAATTTTTTACGCAGCCATTTTACCACCAATCGCTCGTAAATCTTGACGTAAGTTAAAAAAACAGCGTTTTTCACACTTGCACTTCAATGTTGATGTGAATTTCAAGCGCATGATAGGTGAAGATTTTTAAAAATGCATTGTTTAGTGTTCAGCTCCTTCTTCTGAGTACGGCAATACCCCATATGCATAGGTTTCACAAGGTTTGGGAGAGTTACGGGGCCCAAATTGGAACATGCTCGTTTCCAGTTTCACACTTTGAATTTTCACAGCTTGCATCACTGGTGCCATGTCTCATTTGGGGCTGTGTAACAGTGCTCCACTCTAAGATTTCCCCCCAAAAGTATATATTTTTGGAAAGTAGACACCCCAGGCTTTCATTTTATGTATGTTTTCAATTTTTTTACGCAGCTATTTTACCACCAATCGCTCGTAAATCTTGACGTAAGTTAAAAAAACTGCGTTTTTCACACTTGCACTTCAATGTTGATGTGAATTTCAAGCACATGATAGGTGAAAATTTTTAAAAATGCATTGTTTAGTGTTCAGCTCCTTCTTCTGAGTATGGCAATACCCCATATGCATAGGTTTCTCAAGGTTTGGGGGAGCTACGGGGCCCAATTTTGAACAAATATTGAATTTTCACATCTTGGTTAACTGGTGCCATTACTCATTTTGGGCTATGTTCCAGTGCTGCACTTTAGGATTTCCCCCCAATAGTGTATATTTTTGGAATGTGTTTTCAAATTTTTTACACAGCCATTTTACCACCACTTTCTCGTAAACTTGACGTAAGTAAAAAAACAGCGTTTTTCACACGTTGCCTTCAATGTTGATGTGAATTTCAAGCACAGAATAGGTGAAGATTTTATAAACTGAATTGATTAGTGTTAAGCTCCTTCTTCTGAGTACGGCAATACCCCATATGCATAGCTTTCTCATGGTTTGGGGGAGCTACGGGGGCCAAATTGGAACATGCGCGTTTCCAGGTTCACACTTTGAATCTTCACAGCTTGAGTTACTGGTGCCATGTCTCATTTGGGGCTGTGTAACAGTGCTCTTTTTTAAGATTTTCCCCCAAAAGTGTATATTTTTGGAACGTAGACACCCCAGGCTCTCGTTTTAGGTGTGTTTTCCAATTTTCTACACAGCCATTTTACCATCAATCCTGTGAAAATTTGACGTAAGTAAAAAAAATTCAGCATTTTTCACACTTTGCCTTCAATGTTGATGTGAATTTCAAGCACAGAATAGGTGAAGATTTTATAAACTGAATTGATTAGTGTTCAGCTCCTTCTTCTGAGTACGGCAATACCCCATATGCATAGCTTTCTCATGGTTTGGGGGAGCTACGGGGGCCAAATTGGAACATGTGCGTTTCCAGGTTCACACTTTGAATCTTCACAGCTTGCGTTACTGGTGCCATGTCTCATTTGGGGCTGTGTAACAGTGCTCTTTTTTAAGATTTTCCCCCAAAAGTGTATATTTTTGGAAAGTAGACACCCCAGGCTCTCGTTTTAGGTGTGTTTTCCAATTTTCTACACAGCCATTTTACCACCAATCCTGTGAAAATTTGACGTAAGTAAAAAAAATTCAGCATTTTTCACACTTTGCCTTCAATGTTGATGTGAATTTCAAGCACGGAATATGTGAAGATTTTATAAACTGAATTGAATAGTGTTCAGCTCCTTCTTCTGAGTACGGCAATACCCCATATGCATAGCTTTCTCATGGTTTGGGGGAGCTACGGGGGCCAAATTGGAACATGCACGTTTCCAGGTTCACACTTTGAATCTTCACAGCTTGCGTTACTGGTGCCATGTCTCATTTGGGGCTGTGTAACAGTGCTCTTTTTTAAGATTTCCCCCCAAAAGTGTATATTTTTGGAAAGTAGACACCCCAGGCTCTCGTTTTAGGTGTGTTTTCCAATTTTATACACAGCCATTTTACCACCAATTCTGTGAAAATTTGACATAAGTAAAAAAAATTCAACATTTTTCACACTTTGCCTTCAATGTTGATGTGAATTTCAAGCACAGAATAGGTGAAGATTTTATAAACTGAATTGATTAGTGTTCAGCTCCTTCTTCTGAGTACGGCAATACCCCATATGCATAGCTTTCTCATGGTTTGGGGGAGCTACGGGGGCCAAATTGGAACATGCGCGTTTCCAGGTTCACACTTCGAATCTTCACAGCTTGCGTTACTGGTGCCATGTCTCATTTGGGGCTGTGTAACAGTGCTCTTTTTTAAGATTTCCCCCCAAAAGTGTATATTTTTGGAAAGTAGACACCCCAGGCTCTCGTTTTAGGTGTGTTTTCCAATTTTATACACAGCTATTTTACCACCAATCCCTCGTAAACCATGACGTAAGTAAAAAAAAAAAAACAGCGTTTTTCACACTTAGGGTTGGCGGCAGTATACTGGGCTGCATACAAATTGGTTTGGGACACAATTTCACCTAAAATGTCTTCCCCCAAAAACAAATCAAAAAAATGATCATGGGTAAATTTTTCCACATCAATTTGAATCCCTGGGTTGCCTGTGAATTCTGAGATTTGTGGGCATAAATTGATACCCATTCATTAGGATCCGGAGTGGCAGGTGTTGGGGCATTTCTTTGGGCAGGTCTTTTGGCAGGTCTTTCGGCAGATCTTTTGGCAGGTGCTGGAGCAGTTGCCAGGGCAGCTCTTGGGTCAGCACTTGGGTCATTTCTTTGGGCAGGTATTTTGGTAGATCTTTGGGCAGATCTTTTGGCAGGTGCTGGGGCAGTTGCCAGGGCAGCTCTTGGGGCAGCACTTGGAGCATTTCTTTGGGCAGGTATTTTGGTAGGTCTTTGGGCAGTTCTTTTGGCAGGTGCTGGGGCAGTTGCCAGAGCAGCTCTTGGGGCAGTGCGTCTTTTCTTGACAGAAGGCCCAGCGTCATCACTAGAGCTGCTCTCACTTTCTGAAAACTGCGCTATGTCAAAATCTGACGCAGTGTCTGTTGCCTCAGAGTCAGATGCCAAAAAGGCATATGCCTCTTCAACGCTGTACCTGTGCTGCATTTTGCCCACTAAAAAAACTTTTTTTTTTTCTTACGCTATCTCTAAATCTAACCCTAAAACTTACCCTAGCCTATGTATATCCTGAACCTACCTAACCCAAGTAAACTACCTACCTAAACTGCACTTATTATATATATTTTTTTTTTTCCCTAAACCTAAATCTATCCCTAAAACTTTCCCTAACACATGTCTACACTAAACCTACCCAACTACCTACCAAAATACTTAAAACTATATTTACTATTCATATAAAAAAAAAAAAATTGTAAAAACTTTAAAAAAATCTAAAAAAATTCAAGGGGGATGGGGGGTGTCCTACAGATCAGAAAACACTGATCTGGAGCAAATTGATCACTCCAAGAGTGATCAGATGGGGGGAACTTATTGATCACTGCAGAACAGTGATCAAAGGGTTAATTTTCTTTATTTAAACTTTTTTTTTTTTACTTTTTTTTTTCCAGGAACACTGGAACACCATCTCTCTCTCTCCACCTCAGCAGTATGCAAGGTGGAGGGAGGCAGAGAGATCTGACAGGGACAGTATTTACAAATACTGTCCCTGTCATTCAGGTTGCTTTTGAAGCGAATCGCATGTTGCAACAATGTTTCAATGGCTTATTACTAAGTGTCCCGATACCGGGACGCTTAGTAACAAGCTGTTTGAACTCTTCCATCGCTCCGTGCGGCCGCGATGGAAGAGTTTAACCCTTGACGTACCGGGACCGTCAAGGGTCATTGGAGCACATTTACCCTTGACGGTCCTGGTACGTCAAGGGTCCTTAAGGGGTTAAGGACCAGTGACGGTCCTGGCACTTAATCGAATTCAGGGGAACCATGATCCTAAACATGCTGCCGCTTGCCGTTAAGGGGTTAAACTGTCTTCTTTATATGTAGGTATGTGGTAAATTAAACCACAGCCACTTTCAAGTCTGCTTTTTTCCTTTCCAAAAGTGAAAAGACAGGAGTGTACTGAGAAGGTTGTTGTGTTTATATTTTATCGAGCATCAATTCTCAGCAGAAAGAGACCCGTTATGTGCTTCAAAGTCCTTTGTGACGGAAAGCCGTCACTTGTGAACAGGGGCCCTTTTGGTTTGTGTGGGCCCGGACTGGGAGCGGCCATTTGGCCATATAGAAACATGGTCCGAACCACAAAATGGAGAAGGGTGTCGGCCAGATTACGAGGTGGCAGCAGGCCTGAGACTCTATTATGTATTGGGGGTGGGGCAGTGGCGACCTGGGACAGCATTTGTAAAATGGGAGTCAAATGTCCTATTGCCTCACCCATTACGTGCTGTGTTATTGTTGATATGCAAAGTAGGTTCCCTGGGGTTATGTGTTTTCATTGGTTGCTTTATAAAAACTGATTGTATTATATCAGTTACTGATGTAAATGCAATTACCTTAGCAGATCTGATAGAAGGACTGTGTGTTTGTATTCTCTTTTGTGATACCATATTTAAGTCTCGGTAAGAGTGGAGGTTTTGTGAATCTTACCTGCTATTCGTAGTTGACTGTGGTCTCAGGTATATATATATATATATATATATATATATATATATATATATATATATATACATATATATATATATACTTGAGGTAAAAACAGGAACTCCTTTATTTGGACACACTCAGGGTCTATATATATAGAGAGAGAAAGAGAGAGAGTTAAGATTGTAGCCGTATTAGTCCAGTGATGTAGATGCAATATAACAAACAAAATTTTGGAGATAGAGAGAGGGAGAGGGAGAGGGAGAGGGAGAGGGAACAAACTGAAAAGGTTATGGTGGGGAAAAAAGTGAACCACTGGCTTTGCATCGCTTCCTGAGTTGTGTCTTAAAGCTGTTGCTCAGCATACACATACTTTAAGGAATCCATGTACAAAGTGGAATCTGAGGCAAAAAGGTGATTCCTTGTTAAACTTATTTGCATATGCCTACCCAGAATCCCTTGCAGTAGTAACAACATTGAAAATCTGAGATTTCTGTGGGAAAATATATATCTATATATATAAACCCTGTGTGTGTCCAAATAAAGGAGTTCATGTTTTTACCTCAAGCATCATGTGTCATCACACCCTATATTGTAAATTGGGGGAACAGTAAATTAATACTTAACTTTTATTCCCAACAATTGAAATTTTAATTTTTTGTTTGCCTTTAATTTGTACTCCTAGTATTTTACACCCAGGATTTTGCCGAACTATGAGAAAGGTTAGCAGTGGTTAGAAAATGTCTTGCCGCTAACAACTTAAAGGGATAGTAATACTTCATTTTAACTTTACTTTATTTTGTAGGCATTAAAAAAACATGAAGAGTGATATAAGTCTTATTTCTTGAACCTTTATGGTTTAAGAGATATTCACAAGCAAAGTTTCCCCCTCCAGCCCCTTTTACTGATGTAACACTGCTCAGCCAGATCAGAAGGGAGGTGCCCAGGTAGACTGCAGAGAGGGACAATCTTCAATTAAGATAAGGGAAAAACCTGAAAAGCTTTCAATGGGGGCAGGGATTTCATTGTTCTCATAGGAAGAAGATTGTCCCCTGCTGTTATCTGTCTGGTCTATGGACTGCATTCCACATCTGAGAAGAGATGACTTACACTAGGTAAAAGGGGCGGGAGGGGAAACTTTGCTTGTGAATATCTCTCAAACCATAAAGGATTGAGAGATAAGACATATCGTTCCTCATGTTTTTTTAATGCCTACAAAATAAAATAAAGTTAAAATGAAGTATTACTATCCCTTTAAGAAAAGTATCTTTACAGCGTGGTTGTGGGTGGAGATACATAATCATACCTGGCAACTCTCCGGTTTTGCCCTGGAGACTCTGGGTTTCACAATGAATTACAGAGTCTCCAGGGCAGAGTCAGATTCTCCAGATGTGAGGAAACCCTGCCCACTTGTGCTCAATCCCACCCTGTTCCTCTCACTCCGCCCTCTTCTACCCCTTCCCTAGTGCATTCTATATGTTTTTTATGTTTAGTAGACCCGTTCCTCCTTGTGATTAAGCCCCGCCCTTTTGTAATGATGCAAATCACGTCATTTCTCTACCCTCATCGGCACTAGAGGGCTGTCCTCCGGGCAGCCCCAAGTAAGAAGTTCCCAGGTAAGTCCATAATATAGTCACTAATATCAATTACTTTAACCCCTTAAGGACCGGGGCGCTCACGGCCGGCACTTGCAGACCACGGGGCATTTTTTTAAATTATTGTTTCCGGTTCAGGGCTTCCGTACCAGGACCGTCATTGGTCCTTAAGTGCCGGACCGCTGTGACGGTCCTGGCACAACAGTGGCCCTTAAGAAGTTAAATGCTGATTGTGGTAGTAGATATTTTCCTGAATTACTACAGACCGAATTAACATCAATATATGATTGTTGTCACTAAAATTAAGTTAATGAATATACAGACCTCGTCCTTTTTATTTAATCTATATATATAAAAGAATAAGCCTCATTGCATAATTTATGGTACCTCACACACAGAACATAATTTATGTCTCCTCAGAAAACAAACACACATTGAACAGAATGCCTCATTACATAATTTATGTCTCATTAGGAGACACAACTCCCATTGGGTGATTCAATGGGGACATTACTGCTCCCATTGGGTGATTCAATGGGGACATGTTTATCATACAGGGAGTTGGCCCACCCCCTCCAGCCCGCCCACCACTATCCAACTGACAAAAAAAAAATATAGCTGCCACTCGCTCCTGAAGTAGGGATATCAATAACTTCTCCTGGTCCACACACACTCTCACTCAGGATCATGACCCCACAAACACACTGTTTCACCTCCCACAGATAACTGTAACCCTCAATATACTCTGTTTCAGTACAAGGGTGTAATGTTTCCATAAAATATAAACATTCAGGGATAATCATAATAGCAACTCTTTTATTTAACTCTTTTCATCTCTTCAGTCAACCTCACTAACTGTCTGTTTTCAACTGTCACTCCTCCACTTCCTGCTTCCTAATTCCCGCCCTTTCTCCTTAAAGGGAGAGAGATGCTTTGCTGTATGTTACAGAGGGCAAGCCTCAAACACCACTTTCTATTTGTTCCCTCAGCATATTGCTACGTTGCCTCAACTGAAGAGCCACTGTGTGTTATATTGCTATGTTACCTCAGCTTAAAGGGATAGTAATACTTCGTTTTAACTTTATTTTATTTTGTAGGCATTAAAAAAACATGAAGAATGATATACGTCTTATCTCTCAAACCTTTATGGTTTATGAGATATTCACAAGCAAAGTTTCCCCCTCCTGCCCCTTTTACCTACTGTAAACAATCTCTTCTCAGATGTGGAATGCAGTCCATAGACTGGACAGATAACAGAAGGGGACACTCTTATTCCTATGAAAACAATGAAATCCCTGCCCCCCTTGACAAGCTTTTCAGGTTTTTCAATTATCTTAATTGAAGATTGTCCCTCTCTGCAGTCTACCTGGGCAGCTCCCTTCTGCCCTGGCTGAGAAGTGTTACATCAGTAAAAGGGGCGGGAGGGGGACACTTTGCTTGTGAATATCTCTTAAACCATAAAGGTTTGAGAGATAACACTTATATCATTCTTCATGTTTTTTTAATGCCTACAAAATAAAATAAAGTTAAAACGAAGTATTACTATCCCTTTAAGGATGGAGTTATTGTTCCCTTTGGGTGATTCAATGGAGGAGTGATTTAAATCATTCAGGGAGTTGGCCTGCCCCCACTATCCAGCCTGCCCACCACTATCCAAGTGACTGAAAAAACAAAATGGATGCCACTCGCTCCTACACCACAGACTCACACACAAGCCACACACAAAGAAGCCACACACACACAAAAGCCACACACACACACAGAGTCCCCAAGGGTCCCTCCACCAACCTGAGGCACACAATGAGCTGATCCAAAAAAGAGAGGGCGGGATCGGCTCCAGTGTTCCTTCATTTCTGGTATCCACAACACAACAATGCTTTCGGCTCCTGGTGCACAATGTGCTTCTGCTGCAGGAAGCCCAGCTGCTTCATGTAGCTCGGAGGCAGGCAGGCCCAGTACCAAATCCTTCATGTTCCCCCTTCATGAAGCACAACATTCCACCCTGCAACAGCCCAGTCATGCGACCCTTCAAGGAGCTCTCTACAAGCAGCAGCTGGATGCGGCTATTACCCGTGGCTGAGGGGCTGGAGTCTGACCATGCTGGTGCCACTCTGTAGTACACACTGTTACACACAAGCTTCTTCACTGCCACACTCTGCCCGCTGTCACACACCTGCATTGTGTAAGTACCCTGGCACAAAAAATATACATTCCGCACTATAGCTGCTCCAACAACACACACCATTCCTCCTCAGTTCCCGCTCTGGGTGCCCGGGCTGCATCCCTAGTAATGCTCTTGGCCGAGGCCTGGAGCAGGAGGTGTCTTCCTGGCCAGGGAGCCGGGCCGGCGATTGTCTGGCAGCCTCTGAGTGGGCATGTACAGAGTCCACATCAGGGACTGTGGACTCCATGACTCTCGCTACATACTGGGACAGCTGGTTAACCCTTTCAGTGTCACATGATTAAGCAACACAATGAGCAATGCCTTGCCAACCTCTCTGGCACTTACAGGACCGTAATAATATCTGTGTGTGTGTGTGTGTGTGTGTGTGTGTACGTGTGTATGTATGATCAATGTCTGTATATGTCACTGTATCTGTGTGTGTCTATGTATGTGTGCAATATGATTCTTTCTGCTTCACACAGTACACAAAAAACATCATCAGTCAATACAGCTAAATGAAATGTACAATACAAACAAACACAAAAAATTCTTAAAAAAATGTCTTCAACATGCCACCTACAACATTTCAATCAAAAAATGCTACATAACACATACCTACTACAATGACGGGCAACGCCATCACATATTGCTAGTTATATTATAGAGACACCCTCTTGGAAAAAATATAAGACAGAGAGTGAATCCTTAGAGTTTTTTGGTATAGAAGAGAACTAATATACTAAGGTACATTTTCGAGTCACATCAGAATGGGTAAAGCAATAGTAGAAAGAAAAATAAATTATTCAAGCAGAGCTCATCAAAGAATTATATTAATGAGACACTCAAGATCAAAAGTGGTATCTTCACAAAGTACCCCTCAGAACTGCCCGGTTCGTTTCTCCGTGCTCTCTACAGCGTAGACCCTGATGGAGAGAAACAGCTATCACAGCAGAATCCTGTATTTCCAGTCTTGATTAGTATATATTTTCAGACCTGCTGTGCGAATCACATTGAGAAATTCACACCATATTGCTGTTTGAATTTGCTTTCTTATTTTTATAGAGATGGAGGAATTTATTGCGAAAAATGATAATATGTAAGTAATGTCTGAGAATTGACAGGCAATAATGTAAAAAGTTTTCAGATTCATTGCAGACAATTTTGTTTACCACAATGGTTTGAACATTGTGGGTCATAATGAATAACAACCCAGAAAAAATGGCTGAAAGTGGCAAAAGTGAATATGAGTATGACTGCTTAAAGGGATAGTAATACTTTGTTTTATCTTTATTTTATTTTGTAGGCATTAAAAAAACATGAAGAACGATATAAATCTTATCTCTGAAACCTTTATGGTTTGAGAGATATTCACAAGCAAAGTTTCCCCTCCCACCCCTTTTACCTAGTGTAAGTCATCTCTTCTCAGATGTGGAATCCAGTCCATAGACCAGACAGATAACAGAAGGGGACAATCTTCTTCCTATGAGAACAATGAAAGCCCTGCCCCCCTTGACAAGTTTTTCAGGTTTTTCCCTTATCTTAATTGAAGATTGTCCCTCTCTGCAGTCTACCTGGGCACCTCCCTTCTGATCTGGCTGAGCAGTGTTACATCAGTAAAAGGGGCGGGAGGGGGATACTTTATCATTGAATTAGTCTTGAACTACAACTCTGACAGAATTGAAATAACACTCTCCATAGTCCAAATATTATGATGATTAATTAGAGCTGCTTTTATTATGAAACATCACTATCCCTTTAACTCTCTTTAACTTTGTGCATAAGAACCCATGAGTTGATTAAACTAATTGGCAGTCACAGATAAAAGGAAACACTCTTATAATAGGAGATAGACTTTATAAAGCAGTATCTAGCACTCTGTTATGATCTATCTGCCCTGGGAACATTTTGAAGCATTCAGACAAATGTAACCTATTTTGCAAGCGTGTGAAATGGATACATCAGCATTTTTGAAGAACAGAACACTGACTTTAACAAGTAAAAAAGTAGTTTATCTTACTTTTTCCTCATTGCAAATATGTTACTTGGAGGAGAAATCACGGTCTGTTTAATAAGATTTCCTGTTTCTCACCATTTGAGCTTTGAAAGCTTTATTTAGAAGGTGTGACTAAAGAGAATATAGAGGTGTCAGGTTAGAGACTTTGAGAAATTCCCCAACATCATTTAAAGTTTAAAGTGAAGTTTTTGCTTTGTGTCTAATATCTCCAGACAATAATAATAATTATATTTTCTATATACCATTTTAGCTACATTTTGCAAGGAAACAACAGAAAATGTGTAATTATCTATTGCAGAGGTTCTAAATCTTTTTTTGTTCGGGGGACACCTAACAAGTAATCTGGAACATTCGGGGCACCCCTAACATATTTAAAGGAATAATAATACTTTGTTTTATCTTTATTTTATTTTGTAGACATTAAAAAAACATGAAGAACGATATAAGTCTTATCTCTCAAACCTTTATGGTTTGAGAGATATTCACAAGCAAAGTTTCCCCTCCTGCCCCTTTTACCTAGTGTAAGCCATCTCTTCTCAGATGTGGAATCCAGTCCATAGACCAGACAGATAACAGAAGGGGACACTCTTATTCCTATGAAAACAATGAAATCCCTGCCCCCCTTGACAAGTTTTTCAGGTTTTTCCCTTATCTTAATTGAAGATTGTTCCTCTCTGCAGTCTACCCGGGCACCTCCCTTCTGATCTGGCTGAGCAGTGTTACATCAGTAAAAGGGGTGGGAGGAGGATACTTTGTCACTGAATTACTCAAACTACAACTCTGACAGAATTGAAATAACACTCTCCAAAGTCCAAATACTATGATGATTAATTAGAGCTGCTTTAATTATGAAACATTACTATCCCTTTAACCCCTTAAGGACCCATGACGGTCCTGGACCATCATGGCTTAAATGATAGCAGCGTGCCTCAGTGCACGCTCCTATCATTAATTCCAGGCTGAGACTGAGCACTCCAAGACCGGGGCATTCAGTCTCAGCCCTTCTTGCTTGTGCTGGTTCATGCGATCGCCGTAGCAGCTATCACATGTACCAGCATAGTGAGAGACAGAGGCAGCACGCAAAGCATGCTGTCTCTGGGTGTCTCTTCTACCTCTGTCTCCCTTGCTATCAAAGTAAGAAGGACAGAAGTAGAGAGGAGACACCTAGTGGCAAATGAGAATACAGCAGCTGGGGGTATTAACTGCTGGTGCCAGAGGTTTGCTAAATGCAGGTCAATTTCTGACCTGCAATGATACTTTTTTTTTTTTTTTTTTTTTTAAACACGACACTTTTTTTTTTTTCAAAAAGATATTTTATTTTTTTTTTAAATAATCTATTAAACAATTTTAGAAGTATGATTGTTGTGGACCCATGTAATACACTTATATACACCGCCAAATGTCACGGATAAAAAAGTGACAAAATAGGGTGGGAAAAAGGGAGATGGGGATTTTCACCCAAGGGGGGGAAGTGACCACTTTAAACTGCGCATTTTGTAGGTATGACTGACCGGTCATACTTTTCTTGCAGTCGCCATAAAAATTTAACCCTTTGTGCCCAACTGATCCCAAGAGAAAAAACAAAAATGGGGGTTTTTTTTACCTTTTTTTTAATTTTAATAAAGTAAATGGTGGGTTATCCATATAAGTGGGGTATCAAATGAAAGCCCTATTTGTGCTTAAAAAAACAGTATATAATTTATGGGGGTGGAATAAAAGACTTAAAGGGAAAACACTGTTGAACAAAGACATAGTCAAAAAGGTCAGAATTGCTCCGGTCCTTAAGGGAAAACGACCTCAGATTTTCCCTGGTCCTTAAGGGGTTAATGTAGTTTATCAAGGGCATAATGAAGGTTCCATACATAAATATACAGTTATTATTAGGTCTTACAATCATAATAACACAACTAAATATAATGTGCATAACAATTTCTATAAATCTCTAGTTAAAATTCCATTTTTGTTAGTCTTCATAGAAAACATGGGGCGCCCTAAGCTGATGTCTGCGGCACCCCAAAGTACCACCGCACCCTGGTTGAGAATCACTGATCTATTTCACATGTTCCATGGAATCAACAAATTCATTGTTCTACTAGAATGTATGATCACATAAGAGTACACTGTGCCACTGTCAAAACTTTAATGTAAGGGGGGCGGGATTCACTAAGCGGTGATAAAGAGGAGATGACTTCTCCAGTGATATCACTTCTCCAATTCCTGTGTTATTCTGTGGAGCCTATTCACTTAGATCTCCAAAGCTGAAGAATTCTTAGTGCAGTGGCTCCAAAAAATAACATAGGAATTGGAGAAGTGATAAACTAGAGAAGTCATCTCCACTACATCACCTCTTTATCACCGCTTAGTGAATCTCCCCCAAGTTGTTCTTAAGCCTTTGAGGTACGCAAACCTGTGCAATGCGTTGCATACCTCTCTGTCACTCAAAAGTTTAATTTAAAGGATCACATAAATTTTACTTTACTATCGGGTACTGAAGAAATATTAGAGAGAATTTGGGTAACTACTGAAACTGATGATAAGGTTGTTCAGATAGGAAAAGTTACAGCCATCAAGGACAAGATGAAGCATTTGATAAAACATTAATGGAAGAAAAAAGAAAAATTAGTATAAATTAATAATACTAAATCTGTATTGGCATGCTCCTGTTGCTCTAACATTAACCCCTTAACGACCAGCCGCGCAGGCACACGGCAGTCACTAAAGGACCACAGAGCATTTTTTTTAAAGAATCCGATTCCCGACTCCCCGAAGGGTGTGCAGCCGCAGGGGGAGTCCGAAATTCCCTGACGGTCATCGTACTTCATGGGTCGTTCAGTCAGATTTACCCATGATGTACAATGACCGTCAAGGGTCGTTAAGGGGTTAAGTAGGGACATTGTGGTTTTCTTGCTAGTGGAATCCTTATACAGTTGGAGAAAGAAGAAAAGGAAACAATACTAGATTTGATACTCAAGAATAATGATTTAGTGTCAGATGTACCTGTGGGTGAGAGCAAGAGACCAGTGATCATCAGTCAGTGTGATCTGGTATACTGGTAATGTCTTTGAGTAAAGCCTTAGATTTTAGAAGTGAAGATTTTTCTCTTATGGCTGAACAGAAAAGATATTGCTACGTGGTGTAAGGGACAATAGGAACAACTAAAACATACATTTTTTCTGCATCTGAGTTCTGCATGACGCCTTTAAACAAATGTGTAAAAGAAAACCAACATGGATCACTAGAGGTGGCAGGTATTGTACAGGGTGAAAACTTTGCATTCTGGGAGTGCAGGCTCATTCAGAGGAAGCTAAAATAGTGTACGAGGTTAAACAGAGTAAGTCTAAGCACATTATATTATGTGTTAAATCCCAAGTGGAAGAGAAAATAGCCAAGTCTTTAAAAAAATGTTCACAAATCTTTATTTAGGTATGCTGATGAAAATAGAACGGGTTAAGGCAGCATAATATATTCAATGTCAGAAAATGGTAGATATGTGGAGGGAGATAAGGACATAGTTGACTGTCTATATAATTGTTTCTCCTCAGTTGTCACAGACCTTTGTGAAGAATTGGGCCCCCTTTAAGTGGACGAACTGTTGACAGAAGTCTGTTTACAGAGGGTGAGGTGTTACTGATGATGATAAAAATTGAAAGTGGATGAATTGGTTGGTTGAGATTAGTGTTGAGCGAGCATGCTCGGCCGATGCTCGGATCGGCTCGAGCATCGCTCTGCTCGGCACATGGCGGTACTCGTACGAGTACCGCATGTGCTCGCCCGCCATGTTCGGGTCTCCTCCCCGCACGTTTTGCGGCTGCTGCGCAGCCAATAAACGTGCAGGGAGGCTCTGACATCGGTGTAATGCCAGCAGCCATGTTGGCTGCTGGCATTACACTGATTGGCTGGCCAGAACCCGTGGTCGGGTGCTGTATAGCACCTGACCATCGAGTTCGGCTCAGTCTTAGCCAGGGAGAGCTGAGGATAGGAAGGGAAAGGCAGTGTAGGGAGGAAAAAAAACAAAATTGTGAAAAAAAAGAACCAAAAGTCCTTTTTAGGACTACTGTGTGTGGGGGCAGCAGGTTATTTTGTGTGGGGGGAAAAAAAAAAAAAAAAAAAAAAAAAAATATTCTGTTTAGTGTGAAAAGTTGCAGATTAGAGCACATTCTGTTTAGTGTGCACAGTTGCAGATTAGAGCACATTCTGTTTAGTGTGCAAAGTTGCAGATTAGAGCACATTCTGTTTAGTGTGCAAAGTTGCAGATTAGAGCACATTCTGTTTAGTGTGCAAAGTTGCAGATTAGAGCACATTCTGTTAAGTCTTCAAACTAAAATATCAAAGTCACATATTCCATTCAGTGTGCGTCGCCGCAGTTTAGCAGCACATTCTGTGTACTGTGCAGAGTTGCAGAATAGGAAGAAATACTGTTAAGTCTTCAAACTAAAATATCAAAGTCACATATTCCATTCAGTGTGCTTCGCCGCAGTTTAGCAGCACATTCGGTGTACTGTGCAGAGTTGCAGAATAGGAAGAAATACTGTTAAGTCTTCAAACTAAAATATCAAAGTCACATATTCCATTCAGTGTGCTTCGCCGCAGTTTAGCAGCACATTCTGTGTAGTGTGCAGAGTTGCAGAATAGTAAGAAATACTGTTAAGTTTTCAAACTCAAATATTAAAGTCACATATTCCATTCAGTGTGTGTCACCGCCGTTTAGCAGCCTATTCTGTGTACTCTGCAGAGTTGCAGAATAGTAAGAAATACTGTTAAGTTTTCAAACTCAAATATTAAAGTCACATATTCCATTCAGTGTGTGTCATCGCCGTTTAGCAGCCTATTCTGTGTACTCTGCACAGTTGCAGAATAGTAAGAAATACTGTTAAGTTTTCAAACTCAAATATTAAAGTCACATATTCCATTCAGTGTGTGTCACCGCCGTTTAGCAGCCTATTCTGTGTACTCTGCAGAGTTGCAGAATAGTAAGAAATACTGTTAAGTTTTCAAACTCAAATATTAAAGTCACATATTCCATTCAGTGTGTGTCACCGCCGTTTAGCAGCCTATTCTGTGTACTCTGCACAGTTGCAGAATAGTAAGAAATACTGTTAAGTTTTCAAACTCAAATATTAAAGTCACATATTCCATTCAGTGTGTGTCACCGCCGTTTAGCAGCCTATTCTGTGTACTCTGCAGAGTTGCAGAATAGTAAGAAATACTGTTAAGTTTTCAAACTCAAATATTAAAGTCACATATTCCATTCAGTGTGTGTCACCGCCGTTTAGCAGCCTATTCTGTGTACTCTGCACAGTTGCAGAATAGTAAGAAATACTGTTAAGTTTTCAAACTCAAATATTAAAGTCACATATTCCATTCAGTGTGTGTCACCGCCGTTTAGCAGCCTATTCTGTGTACTCTGCACAGTTGCAGAATAGTAAGAAATACTGTTAAGTTTTCAAACTCAAATATTAAAGTCACATATTCCATTCAGTGTGTGTCACCGCCGTTTAGCAGCCTATTCTGTGTACTCTGCAGAGTTGCAGAATAGTAAGAAATACTGTTAAGTTTTCAAACTCAAATATTAAAGTCACATATTCCATTCAGTGTGTGTCACCGCCGTTTAGCAGCCTATTCTGTGTACTCTGCACAGTTGCAGAATAGTAAGAAATACTGTTAAGTTTTCAAACTCAAATATTAAAGTCACATATTCCATTCAGTGTGTGTCACCGCCGTTTAGCAGCCTATTCTGTGTACTCTGCAGAGTTGCAGAATAGTAAGAAATACTGTTAAGTTTTCAAACTCAAATATTAAAGTCACATATTCCATTCAGTGTGTGTCACCGCCGTTTAGCAGCCTATTCTGTGTACTCTGCACAGTTGCAGAATAGTAAGAAATACTGTTAAGTTTTCAAACTCAAATATTAAAGTCACATATTCCATTCAGTGTGTGTCACCGCCGTTTAGCAGCCTATTCTGTGTACTCTGCACAGTTGCAGAATAGTAAGAAATACTGTTAAGTTTTCAAACTCAAATATTAAAGTCACATATTCCATTCAGTGTGTGTCACCGCCGTTTAGCAGCCTATTCTGTGTACTCTGCACAGTTGCAGAATAGTAAGAAATACTGTTAAGTTTTCAAACTCAAATATTAAAGTCACATATTCCATTCAGTGTGTGTCACCGCCGTTTAGCAGCCTATTCTGTGTACTCTGCACAGTTGCAGAATAGTAAGAAATACTGTTAAGTTTTCAAACTCAAATATTAAAGTCACATATTCCATTCAGTGTGTGTCACCGCCGTTTAGCAGCCTATTCTGTGTACTCTGCAGAGTTGCAGAATAGTAAGAAATACTGTTAAGTTTTCAAACTCAAATATTAAAGTCACATATTCCATTCAGTGTGTGTCACCGCCGTTTAGCAGCCTATTCTGTGTACTCTGCACAGTTGCAGAATAGTAAGAAATACTGTTAAGTTTTCAAACTCAAATATTAAAGTCACATATTCCATTCAGTGTGTGTCACCGCCGTTTAGCAGCCTATTCTGTGTACTCTGCACAGTTGCAGAATAGGAAGAAATACTGTTAAGTTTTCAAACTCAAATATTAAAGTCACATATTCCGTGTAAGATGAAGAAGGCGGGTAAAAAGGGACGGGGAAGTGGACGTGATCCTGATAGTTCAGGGCGCGGGTCAGGACGCGGAGAAACTGTGCCTGGTGCCAGAGCACAAGAAAGAAAGACATCCACCATACCTAGCTTCATGTCTAATTTTACAGGGCGTCGCAGGACATCACTCTCGAGGTCCGACCACTGCGAACAGGTGGTCGGTTGGATGACAGCTGATACTGCTTCCAGTCGGTTAAGCACCACCCTGTCTTCCACCAAGTCCACTCTCAGTAGCCAAGAGTCTGGTCAACATAATCCTCACTCTGATCATCCTTCCTCCCACCATACACGGTCTGGTCAAAGAAGTGATCCCACACTGGGATATAGTGAGGAGCTCGTCTCATCACCAATCCTTCATTTGACCCTCTCTCCAAGCACGCTTGCAGAGGAACATGACATCTTGTGCCCTGATTCACAACCTCTAGAGGCTACCCAATCACAAGAAGATGACAGATGTGAACGGCATTTAAGGTCAAAGGAAGTAGTGGATGATGATGATGATGATGAGACACAGTTGCCATTAAATCAACCACTATTTCCGTCTCAAGACCTTGTTGAGGAGAATGTTATACAGTTGTCAGTGACTGAGTATGTGGTGGGATCAAGACTTGAGGAGGATGATCAGAGTGAGGAAGTGGAGGAGGACTTGGTGGACGATGAGGTGACTGACCCCACCTGGGAAGGTGTAGAGCCGAGCGATGACAGCAGTCCTGAGGGTGAGCCATCTGCAGCACCGCAACAGGCTGGAAGAGGCAGTGGTGTGGCTACAGAAAGAAGGCGGACCGCACCAAACCGGCCCGCAAATGTTCCACGGAGCACCCCCTTGCGTAAATCTACCTTGCCAAAGGGTAGGTGTTCCGCGGTATGGCGTTTTTTTAAGGAAAGTGCGGACGACAAAAGAATTGTAGTTTGCAACCTGTGCCACACCAGAATGAGCCGAGGCATGAACACTAGAAACCTCACCACCACCAGCATGATCCGACACATGGCATCCAAGCACCGTAGTAAGTGGGAGGAACGCCTGGATCGCCCATCTGTGTCTGCAGGCCACACCACTGCCTCCTCTTCCCCTGTTTTCGGTGCCGGACAATCGCCTGTCGAAGGCGCAGGCCCGCATACCTCCCGCCCTGCACCTGTACCATCTGAAGCACCATCAGCGACCACATCCACTTCCCTGTCCCAGCACAGCGTCCAAATGTCGTTACCCCAGGCATTTGAGCGCAAGAGAAAGTACCCAGCCACCCACCCACAGGCCATAGCACTAACCTCACACCTTTCAAAATTACTGGCCATCGAAATGCTGCCATTTAGGCTTGTGGACACTGAGTCCTTCCGCAGCCTGATGGCAGCAGCTGTCCCTCGGTACGCGGTCCCCAGCCGCCACTACTTTTCCCGGTGTGCCATCCCCGCATTACACCACCATGTGTCCCGTAACATCACCCGTGCCCTGACCAACGCAGTTACTGGGAAGGTCCACTTAACGACTGACACATGGACAAGTGCTTGTGGCCAGGGACGCTACATTTCCCTGACGGCACACTGGGTGAATGTCGTGGAGGCTGGGAGCGACTCGGACCCTGGGATGGCACGGGTGCTACCCACGCCGAGGATTGCGGGCCCTACCTCCATCAGGGTTTCCGCCAGCACCTACGTTATTGGCTCCTCCTCCTCCGTTTCCACCTCCGAATTCTCTACACGCAGCACCACTCCCCCATCAGCCAGTAGCTGGAAGCAGTGTAGCACTGCAGTGGGGAAGCGTCAACAGGCCGTGCTGAAGCTGATCTGCCTTGGGGACAAACAGCACACGGCCTCAGAGCTGTTGCAGGGGATTAGTCACCAGACCGAGCAGTGGCTCTCGCCACTCAACCTGCAACCAGGCATGGTTGTGTGTGATAATGGGCGTAACTTGGTGGCGGCTTTGGAGCTCGGCAAGCTCACACACGTACCATGCCTAGCGCATGTATTTAATTTAGTGGTGCAGCGATTTCTAAAAACCTACCCCAATGTGCATGATCTCTTGACCAAGGTGCGCCGCGTGTGTGCACATTTCCGTAAGTCATCTACAGCTTCGGCCGGCCTGTTGAAGCTGCAGCAGCGCTTACAATTGCCAGCTCACCGGCTGCTGTGTGACGTGAGCACGCGCTGGAACTCCACCTTCCACATGTTGGCCCGGCTTTGTGAGCAGCAGAGGGCAGTAGTGGAGTACCAGCTGTTACACGGTCGTCGCCTCTCCGTTCAACTTCCTGTAATCAGAAGTGAGGAGTGGGAATGGATGTCAGACCTCTGCGAGGTTTTACGCAATTTTGAGGAATCGACACAGATGGTGAGCGGCGATAACGCTATTATCAGTGTAACCATCCCACTTCTGTGTCTACTGAAACGCTCGCTGCTCACAATTAAAACCGACGCTTTGCATGTGGAAGAGGTGGAAATGGGGGAGGAAGAGCTTACACAAGGTGATAGCCAGAGCACCCTCACTTCGTCTTCTCAGCGACAATTGGAGGAGGCGGAGGAGGAGGAGGAGGAGGAAGACACGGTTGCCTCCGCTACAGAGGGTAGCCATGGAACTTTAGTTCCATCTCTTCAGCGTGGGTGGGCAGAAGAGGAGGAAGAGGATGAGGATATTGAGAGTCATCCTCCTGGTGAGGACAGCGAAATCTTGACTGTTGGTACTCTGGCACACATGGCTGACTTTATGTTAGGCTGACTTTCCCGTGACCCACGCGTTATACGCATTTTAAACAACACGGATTACTGGGTGTTCACCCTTCTGGACCCCCGCTACAAAGAGAATTTCTCATCTCTCATTCCTCCGGTGGAGAGGACAAGCAAAATGGTGCAATACCAGAAGGTTCTTGTTGAAAAATTGCTCCAAAATTTTCCATCTGACAACGCTGGCGGCAGAGTACGTGCTACCTTGGCCAACCGAGAAGGGGAGAAAAGGGGAGCACACAGCAGTTCCGACAAAGGCAGGGCAACACTCTCCAAGGCGTGGGACACCTTCATGACACCCCGCCAGCACCCTCACCCTGATGCGCAGCCTAGTGTCACAAGGAGGGAAAAGTTTTGGAAGATGGTGAAGGAGTACATAGCAGACCGTGTCAGCGTCCTCAATGATCCCTCTGTGCCTTACAACTACTGGGTGTCCAAGCTGGACACGTGGTATGAACTGGCACTCTACGCCTTGGAGGTGCTGGCCTGCCCTGCCGCCAGCGTTCTGTCTGAGCGGGTATTTAGTGCTGCTGGTGGCATCATAACAGATAAGCGTATCCGCCTTTCCACCGACAATGCTGATAGGTTGACACTTATAAAAATGAACAAGGCCTGGATTTCCCCTGACTTCTCCACTCCACTGGAGGAAAGCCCTGGGGGAACATAAACTCACTTTATATATGTTATTTACAATGATGGGAATACTCTGTATTCCCATTCACCCCTTCCACCCAAAAAACGGGTATATGGTTGACTCTTAATCTTCTCATCCTCCTCCTCCTCTTCCATATGCCCTGGGATATAATTTTTATATAGGGCCAGCTCACCAGCGGGCCCTGTGCTATAATTTTTATATAGGGCCAGCTCACCAGCGGGCCCTGTGATATAATTTTTATATAGGGCCAGCTCACCAGCGGGCCCTGTTTGACAATTTTTATATAGGTCAGCTCACCAGCGGGCCTTCTCATATAATGTTTTATTGGGTCAGCTCTCTAGCGGGCCCTCTCATATAATGTTTTATAGCGTCAGCTCACTAGCGGGCCTTCGCATATAATGTTTAGGATGGTCAGCTCTGCAGCAGACCCTTACCCATAATGTTTTAGATGGTCAGCTCAGCGCACGTTTCCCTCTTAATCATGGCCTCAGTTCAATAAAATCAAGGAAATTTTTGGGAGAATTTGCCTCTGCGCACGTTTCCCTCTTAATCATGGCCTCAGTTCTGAAAATCAAGGAAATTTTTGGGAGAATTTGCCTCTGCGCACGTTTCCCTCTTAATCATGGCCTCAGTTCTGAAAGTCAAGGAAATTTTTGGGAGAATTTGCCTCTGCGCACGTTTCCCTCTTAATCATGGCCTCAGTTCTGAAAGTCAAGGAAATTTTGGGGAGAATTTGCCTCTGCGCACGTTTCCCTCTTAATCATGGCCTCAGTTCTGAAAATCAAGGAAATTTTTGGGATAATTTGCAGATGATATACAAGTAAATATACAGCAAATACTGTTTGGTAACAATTTTTCGCCTAAAGTCGTTTTTATTTTCCTTTTTGTGTGTTTTACGGTCAGTCTGTAAAAATGGCGTACTACGGGCGAAAGATCGTTCCCAGCAGCGACGTTGGAGTCCAAGGTGCATCCAGACATCCTCCCTATCCTGTCCCTGAACCATTTCTGTGGTGTTTCCATCCTTTTCTGCCCTTTTCCTATGGACCAGGCACCCTCCCCTCATCAGAGCAGGGGGTGCCTGGTGTAATGCTCGAGTCCTCCCATTGACTTCAATGGGGCTCGGGTGCTCGGCCGAGCACTCGAACCTCAGGGGGTGCTCGGTCAGAGCACCCGAACACCCGAGCATTGGGGTGCTCGCTCATCACTAGTTGAGATGAATTTCTTCCAATAGTTGAGTTTAGTAACAGTGTCCATCTGTGGTGAGACACAAGATAGCAATATTTAGGATTCAGGTAAGGTACCTTTTCTTGACATGTTCACAAATCTTTATTTAGGTATATTGATGAAAATAGAAGAGGTAAAGGCGGCATAATATATTAAATGTCAGAAAATGGTAGATTTGTGGAGGGAGATAAGGACATAGCTGACTGTCTATATAATTGTTTCTGCTCAGTTGTCACAAACCTTTGTGAAGAATTGGGCCCCCTTTAAGTGGACGAACTGATGACAGAAGTCTATTTACAGAGGGTGAGGTGTTACTGATGATGATAAAAATTGAAAGTGGATGAACTGGTTGGTTGAGATGAATTTCTTCCAATAGATGAGTTTAGTAATGGTGTCCATCTGTGGTGAGACACAAGATAGCAATATTTAGGATTCAGGTAAGGTACCTTTTCTTGACATGTTCACAAATCTTTATTTAGGTATATTGATGAAAATAGAAGAGGTAAAGGCGGCATAATATATTTAATGTCAGAAAATGGTAGATTTGTGGAGGGAGATAAGGACATAGCTGACTGTCTATATAATTGTTTCTCCTCAGGTGTCACAAACCTTTGTGAAGAATTGGGCCCCCTTTAAGTGGACAAACTGTTGACAGAAGTCTATTTACAGAGGGTGAGGTGTTACTGATGATGATAAAAATTGAAAGTGGATGAACTGGTTGGTTGAGATGAATTTCCTCCAATAGATGAGTTTAGTAATGGTGTCCATCTGTGGTGAGACACAAGATAGCAATATTTAGGATTCAGGTATAATACCTTTTCTTGACATGTTCACAAATCTTTATTTAGGTATATTGATGAAAATAGAAGAGGTAAAGGCGGCATAATATATTTAATGTCAGAAAATGGTAGATTTGTGGAGGGAGATAAGGACATAGCTGACTGTCTATATAATTGTTTCTCCTCAGTTGTCACAAACCTTTGTGAAGAATTGGGCCCCCTTTAAGTGGACGAACTGATGACAGAAGTCTATTTACAGAGGGTGAGGTGTTACTGATGATGATAAAAATTGAAAGTGGATGAACTGGTTGGTTGAGATGAATTTCTTCCAATAGATGAGTTTAGTAATGGTGTCCATCTGTGGTGAGACACAAGATAGCAATATTTAGGATTCAGGTAAGGTACCTTTTCTTGACATGTTCACAAATCTTTATTTAGGTATATTGATGAAAATAGAAGAGGTAAAGGCGGCATAATATATTTAATGTCAGAAAATGGTAGATATGTGGAGGGAGATAAGGACATAGTTGACTGTCTATATAATTGTTTCAGCTCAGTTGTCGCAAACCTTTGTGATGAATGGGACCCCCTTTAAGTGGATGAACTGTTAAGGTTAAACCAGTGGACAGAAGGCTGTTTACAGAGGATGAGGTGTTACTGATAATGACAACATTGAAAGTGGATAAATTGGTTGGTTGAGATGAATTTCCTCCAATAGATGAGTTTAGTAATGGTGCCTATTTGTGGTGAGACATAAGATAGCAATATTTGGGATTTGGGTAGAGTGCCTTTTCTTAACAAGTGGATAGGGTGTCACTGGGTTATATATATATAAATATATATAAAGTATGTATATATATATATATATATATATATATATATATATATATATAAACTTAAATTTACATTAATCAATATGGCGCGCATGGACGCATGACACATTATGTTGAATATGAGATATTAAAAATCACACATTGGTCTCTGATTGTTATATATTTACTGTGCACACATATAGTTTAGTCTGTATAGTTTACCGCCAGGAGTGCTCTTATATCATTCTTAACCCATATCCTGAAGCGCTGAACAGTTCGGTTGTTTTGAAAGGCAAAGTTGTTAGTAGGTTGGGGCCTTGGGCAACATACATAAGCATTAAAATGACTGTTAGGAGGCTGAGGCCCTAGGCAACAAAGGCCTTGAAAACAATGCTGGTATATTGATGGAGACCTGAGTTTTAAACTGGTGATGGAAAAGTGGTTATGCTTTAGCAAGGAATGTAATGCATTGTTAGCAGGCTGAGTCACAAGGCAACATAAACTTTTATAAAATTTATAGCAGGCTGGGAGTGTCCTCAGTTTTAAGCTGGTGATGGGATCTTGCAATGAATGTAATGCATTGTTACAGGCTAATGTCCACAGTAACATAAGCCATGGAAAAATTGTTACCATTTGGAGTAGGTCTCACTGTCATATCCTCCTCTGTTATGGCTACAACCATAGACTGTGATTTGTCACCATTTATGGTGTTAAAAGGCTTAGTGTCACTACTCTTGGAATGTTTCATATCACATTTACAAACAGCCCCCTCAAGAGAAGTAATGCTGTCTATATATCTTTATGATACAATGGTGAAGATGTACTAAGGCATGATAAAGACGTGATAAACCAGAGACGACTTCTCCAGTGATATCACTTCTCCAGTTCCTATGTTATTCTATGGAGCCTATGCACTAAGATTTCTCCAGCTTTGGAGATCTTAGTGCATGAGCTCTTTAGAATAACATAGGAACTGGAGAAATTATATCACTGGAGAAGTTATCTCCACTTTATCACCTCTTTATCTCATCTTAGTGCAAAACCCCTAATGTGTTATATATCTCATTTAAAGGGATAGTAATACTTCGTTTTCTCTTTATTTTATTTTGTAGGCATTAAAAAAATATGAAGAACGATATAAGTCTTATCTCTCAAATCTTTATGGTTTGAGAAATATTCACAAGCAAAGTTTCCCCTCCAGCCCCTTTTACCTAGTGTAAGCATCTCTTCTCAGATGTGGAATCCAGTCCATAGACCAGACAGATAACAGCAGGGGACAATCTTCTTATTGTGAGAACAATGAAAGCCCTGCCCCCCTTGACAAGTTTTTCAGGTTTTTCCCTTATCTTAATTGAAGATTGTCCTTCTCTGCAGTCTACCTGGTCACCTCCTTTCTGATCTGGCTGAGCAGTGTTACATCAGTAAAAGGGGCGGGAGGGGGATACTTTGTCATTTAATTTCTCTTGAACTACAACGCTGACAGAATTGAAATAACACTCTCCAAAGTCCAAATACTATGATGATTAATTAGAGCTCTTTTATTATGAAACATTACTATCCCTTTAAATCACTGTCAGATTGGAGAAATGTTATTTTTTCACTGGGGGGTTGGTTTGCCTCAGTATTGCCAAATAATTCTTTATACATGTGACCCAAAGATCCAGATTGAGTTTTTATATTTAACAATGAGGTTTCAAAGTTCTAGACTGTTGTGTCTGCCCTGAACCAAAGTCAGAAAATAATATTTTCTTCCATAGATTTCCCTTGCCTAACGGTGGTTATATTGAAATCTTATTGATCTGCAAAATGAGGACAATTTCGATCCTTGTGAATCTCACCAGAAAATTATCCTCTGAAACAATGCCTTTTGGAGTCTATTAAAAAGCTTGATGTTGGGTATGTATTTGCTAACCTTAGAGTAATACAGTAATTCTTTTCCACAAGTGAAACTGCACTACACTCAAGGGCTTTTATACAACAGAAACGAGCTCTAATGTAAACAGAGATTTCTCATTAGCTGTAATTGAAATGAAGAAACAGCAAATAAGATGTAAATAAAATTGTTAGAATGAATGTTCACATTGATTTCCCCATCATGTTGAAACATTAACAGTAATAGGTTGATTAAACTTTGTAAGCCTCGCAAATAGTACAAAGTCTCAGTAAAAGTATCAGACTTTTTTAGCTTAATTTAGAGAAAATGTACATTTCATCGGTAACACTCTAACGACCAGCGCTCCACTCTGGTCTTTAATGTTTTGAGTGCCAAAGGGTTTGTATTGCAATGCATTGCATACATCTCTGGCACTCAAGGGGTTAATATTAAATGTGATCAACAAGGGAAATTCTGTTATCCCACGTACATTTGCAAATGTAGTGTTCATGCTCCAGCCTACCTGATTGGAGAGTTAGCTAAGAATAGTCTAGGTCAGGGGCTGTCTCTGTTCAGTCCTCAAGGGCCACCAGCAGGAGATAATTTAAAGGGATAGTAATACTTAAAATGTAAAAAAAAAATATGTTGTAGGGTTTATCCCCCTGAGTAAAACAAGAGTACTCCCACTGCTGAAAGTTGTTTCATTCAAAATTTATTAATTTTCAAAGTTGAATTTTTTAGGTGCAATATCACAGTGGCCTGAAATTGTACAGTGGTGCTGTTGCTACACGATCCTATGGACAGCTCTGGTCCCGGGACCATAAATCTCCATAGGATGGTGTAGCAACAGCGCCACTGTACAATTTCAGGCCACTGTGATATTGCACCTAAAAAATTCAACTTTGAAAATTAATAACTTTTGAATGAAACACCTTTCAGCAGTGGGAGTACTCTTGTTTTACTCAGGTGGATAAACGCCACAACATATTTTTTTTTACTTTTTAAGTATTACTATCCCTTTAAGGATTTCCCTGATTAAAGGAGTAGTAAACTTTTTTAATGAAAATATGTTATAGAGCGTTTTCTGTCGAATAAAATAAGGTCACTCCCACCGCTGTCAATTGTATTATTCAGAAGTTACAAAAGATCAAATAATCAGGAAGTGAATTTACTGTGCGTTTACTTCCTGTCTCTTCTGACAGGAAGTGACTCAGCAGTTTCTATCACATTCTGTGGAGAAATGTAAGTCACTGACTTTCCTCTCCTTTAGAAGGTAACAGTATAACTAATTGGAATTTGACCACTAGAGGGCACTGCTAATATAAATAAACACGGGTTTAAACTGTAATAATTATGGAAATATGCATCTATCAACACTGGCAGTATATTTGTTTTACTCAACAGGAAACACCCTACAATATATGTTTTTTCATAAAAGAGGTTTACTGCTATTTAAGCACAGGTGAGTCAGTGAAAATGAATGATCCACTGATTGACTCACCTGTGTGTAATCAGGGAAATCCTTTCATCCTGGCCTACTGGTGGCCCTGGAGGACTGAACTTGGACAGTTCTGGTCTAGGTTATGACTGAGTTGTAGCCGATTGGTAAGTGGGTTACAGCTGGTAAGACTTCTTAAAAAGCTAACAACTGCCCACTTTCCCCACCACCTGGGCATTGAAGTAAGGAGGTAAATTACAAATAAAATAAGAGGCCCCCAAATAACTGTTTATGGGACTTTAATTACAAAAAGGATGGTAAATTGCCCCAATCATACATAACGTGAAATATGAGGAGAAGAGGGTTTAAAAATCTTCGAGAATCTAAAGTCATAAATGCAGTGGAAAGAGATCAATGACACCCCTCAATCTTTCTACCCATTAAACTGTCTGAGGAAGATTAAATAAAAATTAATTAGGTTTTTGCACCTTATTACCTCATAAATGGTTATCATTTGCCAACTGAGTGAGTCTAAAGAACCTCCCCCTTTAACATATAAAGGGAGGACTAAATTAAAGTGAGGCATCTGAGGATCCTTGTTCCACCACCACTTGCCACGGGGAGACATAGGTTACATGGAGAATCAATGACTCTCTTGTACCTCAAGAGAGCAGGCACTAATAAATCTGGTATATATACAAATATAACCGCTCAGGTGGTAATTGGGATAAACACACTCAGGGTAAAACATATAACTCCCCGGTATTGAAAAACATATAAAGCAAAAACGGATGCTTCACTCACCGGGTGCCAACAATAAAGTGTAGAATCAAATACAAGTATCTCCATATCACGGCAGCTCCAACGGGAGAAGGTGCAACGTCAAATGGAAAGTCCACTTCCAAATAGTATATCAGAAAAACATAAAGACAGCAACACTACTCCTTCCGGAATATAAAAAAACGTATTTTATTTACTCATAATTAAAAACTTGTCTCTGATAGCTCAAAACGTGACAAAGAACACTCAAGCACTCCCTAGGTCCTTACTCATAGGTGTGTGATAATAAATCTGGGGTAAAGGCAGGAAATGGTGAAGGATGGTGGGACTATTTGATATGATTTTTATTTTTCTCTTCCTTTTTTAAAAGTGTAAATTCAGATCAGCTTTCTTAAGCAATCAAAGCTCATTCATGCATCCAAAAGCTAGGAAATGGAACGTTAAAGTTATGTCTGTCCCATTTTGTTTTGTTGTTGACGTCATACATGATGTCAACGACAACAAAAATATACAAAAAGGGAATGCACAGGTTCTATAAAAGGTGCTATATTCCTCTCGTCCTGAGTATGTTTGACTATCTATTACAATGGTCTCACCTTTCTTCCTCTCCTGATCCCTTTTCTAACCTCCCCTCTCCACTTTCTCCTTCATTTGACATCTATGTCTATTCTTGACAAGGTCCACACTCTCCTATCTCTCTCCTTGTGGGACTCTCTTCCCCAATTCCCCTACATATATAACTACTGTTAATACAACTAGGTACTGTAAATAGTGCTTCTGGAAGTTCTTCCTCCTTGATTTGATGTCATTTTATTCAGTATAAGATGTTAATTTCATACAATTCTTATGTAAATTACAATTTGCTATTCTGGCACTCCCAGGTTTTCCTGGGCTTGTTGTATTGCATATTTTCTCAATAAAAATAAAAAAAAAAAGGTACTATATATATATATATATAGAGAGAGAGACAGAGAGAGACTGAATAGTCCTGTGCACTGAGGGTCAATGTCAAATAAACAGACACATATATGGGGAGTATAATGATATACAGAACCAAAAACCACCCATAAATGACCCAATAATATGAGGCACACACAAAGTATCAAAAAGTGAAAAAAAAAACTTTATTTAAACATGGTATAGTTCAATATACAGGCATAAAAACAATTAAAAAAACGAATGGTCGGAAGAGTCCAGGTGAAAATACATAAGGCCCCCTTAAGAGTGTAACAACTATAAAGTAAAGCAGACAAGTGTCTAAGTACTGAATACAGAGATGTGCACGGAATAATACAATGGTTGACAAAAGAGCAGACCTTCACATAATAAAGACCAGAGACTTGGAGAATACTTATCTGCTAAAGGAAGATCAATTATAGCTGGGAGAGCAAAGATAACTGCCAGACTCTCCAGACCAATCACCCAACGTGTGTCACCACCGACTGTGGCTTCATCAGGTGTCATCAAAAATGACATAATTGATCATTTGATGTCCCAATCCGATCTGTCATCAGTTAATGTAACAGAACAATACTGTCATTCATACTTTTATTTAAAACTAGCGTAAAAACCCGTGTACACGGGCCAAAGTCCGGGTGATGGTAAGAGGCCGGTCCTGCTCTGTGTCCTGCCACCAACGCAGTCATGCACTGTAGAGACTGGCCGAAAGCACAGAATGCTCTCAGTCAGGGCTCAAAATGTCCACTCATCACTAGCCAATGGAGAGTGAAAATTTAGCCCTGGCGAGTAGAAATTAAGCCCTGGTTGGTATGCTATGGCTTGCAGTGGCAAGTAACTTTTCAGGTCTGGCTAGTAGCAAAGGACTACACATGTTAAGCCCTGCTCCCAGCACAGAACTCCCAGCATTCTGTGCTCCCAGCATTCCGCGCATTCGGGCAGTCTCTACTGAGCATGACAGCTTCTAACAAACATTCTAGCGAATTATTATATAGGATGTTCTATACATTTAATTGGAACAAAGGGTTGTCACTATCACACAATTGGGACTACCATATTAATTTGTCTAATACCAATCACTGCACTTGAGAGTATTCAGGACAATGTATGACTGTTGTAGTGCATAGCAGCAGACTATTTCTACTGTCATTAGAACTTTACCCCTTAAGGACAGCAGTGTCCAGGGGTGGGGAGCTCTGGAGGACGAGGGCACATTTTTTTATGGAAGTGATTTGTGATCACAGTGCACCATGTAGGCGCTCTGTGATCAAAAACTTCCATGATGTACCAGGACCGTCACCGATCCTTAACACTCGGACAGCCATGACGATATCGTGCCAGGGCCATCACTGGTCCTTAAGTGCCGGACCGCAGTGACGGTCCTGGCATGTCAATGGTCACGAAGGTGTTAAGGAGTTAATGTCACAAAGCCCCATACTCCAGATTCACAGTATGAACAGGAAAATGGTGTGCATTCAGATAATTTCCTTTATGAGTTGTTT
The DNA here is from genome assembly GCA_037306005.1 of Rhinophrynus dorsalis. Taxonomy (NCBI): domain Eukaryota; kingdom Metazoa; phylum Chordata; class Amphibia; order Anura; family Rhinophrynidae; genus Rhinophrynus; species Rhinophrynus dorsalis. Next base: position 17,480,654 of record CM074723.1, read on the forward strand.
AGTTTAATGGAAGCTAGAAGGGACCGCATCGCCTTCTGCCGTCATTCTTGGGCTTCTCCCTCTTGACGCCGGACTGGCGTCGTCGGATGCACCGGTCGAGCAAATGGCCGGACTGATTGAACACCGTGGTGTCGCAAACTCTGTGTCGAAGTCGACCAAATTGTAGCGGCGTCGACTTCGTATCGGAGTCAGAGGACAGCCAGGCAAACAGGGAAAGAGTTGAAGGCGCTTAGCCAGAGCTGGGTCACAAACTGGTACCACGGGCCGTAGAGAGTGAGTCCTCTACTCCCGGTCTACAAATAACAGGAAAAGTGTTGTAGAAACCCAAGGAAGGCCGAAGACAGATCATCTCTGGAACTCAGTAGAAGAAAGCAGACAGAGTCCATGTTGGCGCCTGACAGCATCCGAAGTTGGGTCGCAGGATGCTGGCAGCAGATGGTCAAACAATGCAAGAACCTTGGCTCAGATGGGCGTCAGAGGGGCCGCTTTGGTACCAGAAGAACACAAGACACCAGGACTCTTGTTCACTCCAAAATAAGACTCTCTTTATTGTACAAAACTACACATATTTATACAGATCAACTACATTGAAATACATAGGCCAACCAGATACAATAGGGTGAGGGCCAGGGATAATACAATCCAAACATAGGACAAGGAACCAGCAGCAAATAGTAAGGGCTGACACAATGGGAGCATTCACAGAGGTAATCAAATCACAACATATAATACAAAGGACTGATAACAGAGTTTCAGGTCATACAATAGGTGACTCACAGACTGAGGGGCGTGAATGAATTAACACACAGCAGGGGTCTCAATACATCTTACAATACACAATACAATGGCTTGAGGGACTGCAATACACATTGGAAGAATTAACCCCTCACTGCCCCTTACCTTGAAAGCAAGCCAGCAGTCTAACACAGGGGAGTTTTGTGTAATAAAGTCCATTCGCTCCATTCACATAAAGTCTATCCAAAGTCTTTCAGTGCACAACCAGGGCTTGAGAGGTTTATAACCAGTCACACAATATTGTTCCGTAGGTTACAATGCCTCTAGTCTCTTGGGTCAAGGTGTGAGCGGTTTTAGAATCAGGTCCAGGGGAGTGTTCTCACAGTATCTGGGGGTTTTTGTGCCAAAGTCTCAGTCCCAGACAAGGGCTTCAGTAACAAACTATGATTCGTAACATTTAGCTTATAGCCGCAATCAAGTATAAAGGAAAGGAACATCCCAAAATGTCCACAGACTGCCCCACTGTTCTCCCCTTGGAGAAAGCAACATTATGGTGAGGAATTGTTGTGCATGAAGAGGAATAAGCGTGGGGACAAAAATGATTCTAGCACCTGATTTACTGTGGAATCACCTGCAATGTGCTAGAGACCTCTTTAGCATTCAATTAAATAAAAGCCCTATTAAATCAATTGGAATGTCTGGAACGTGTTTGCCCCTATGGTGCAGCTGGTTGCTACAAGATTACTTCAGTTCTTTTTAGAACATCTTGTAGATTTTCATTCTCAGTTATAAATTGAGAGTTCCCTGGAAGCCATTAGGTATCATACAAAATGCTTATTACACTTTATTGATTACCGATGTGATAGACAATGTCAGTGGTCATATCACATGATCAGTGGTGAAACTGATGACATCATTTGTGATCAGAAAATGTCAAGCTTTGGCCACATTTAGTAAAGATAGAATCAAATAAAGGTGAGTCACACAGAGCCTAAGTCAATCGCTGAGCGTTAAATGAAAGTCAGGAACACTGGACTGTATGGTGGAACAATGATTTGGAAAAGAAGCATGAGAAGAGGAAGGATTCAAAATGGTGCTGAAACAGCAGATTGGACAGAGAGATCACAAGTAGGGAAAACAGGTTAATAAAGCCTCGATTGCACTGGGTTTAGATTTAATTATGATGATGATTAATATGAAGCATTTTGAGACATGTAAAATACAGGACTTGCTTAAAGGGATAGTAATGTTTCAAAATAAAAGCAGTTCCAATTAATCTTCATAGTATTTGGGCCATGGAGAGTATTATTTCAATACTGTCAGAGTTGTAGTACAAGAGTAATTGAATGATAAAATATCTCCTCCCATCCCTATTACCTAGTGTAAGCCGCTTCCTCTCTTATGTGGAATCTGTCTCTTGAGCGGACAGGTCGCAGCATGGGACAATCTTTTTACTGTGATCATAGGGAAAACCCTGCCCTCATTGACAGGTTTTTCAGGTTTTTCCCTTATGCTCACTGAAGATTGTCCCTCTCTGTGATCCATCCGGACAGTCTTGCTGTTCTGAGGTGAGTAGTGTTTCATCAGTAAAAGGGGCGGAAGGGGGATACTTTATCATTCAATTACTCTTGAACTACAACTCTGACAGTATTGAAATAACACTCTCCATGGACCAAATATTATGAAGATTAATTGGAGCTGCTTTTATTGTGAAACATTACTATCTCTTTAAAATGGGGTGCCTTGGCATGGCAGGCAAATTATGTGACAAAATCTCATTTTGTAATAAGGGTAGTAATATGGGGTTATAATGTACGCTATGCACAGGGTTTACATTTAAATCATTTGTATGGATCAGTACAGGATTGTATATTGTTTTGCTTTTAACTTGGGTATTGTGGAGTGTCCCCTCGTTCCTTCCTGGCCTCCATATTTTATTCACTTATGTTACCTTATTGTAAATGTATATTGTGTGTTTTGGAAATGTGAGTTCCTTTTACTGACAAGTTGTGATGTTTTCACTGTGTGAAGAGATTTGGTGGAGAATAGGGCCTACTAGTGAATTCCAGCGAGAAGGACCTTTCCACCAACATCTTTTACACAATGAACTGAAGTGAGTGCAGGTACAATGGAACACAGCACGGAGCAGTTTTGGTCATTGAAATGAATGAAATTCAACTTTCAAGAGTAAGTTTCATCTTATTCCCCTCACTTCCCTAAGCACAAGTAACAGCTAGAGTATGGGATTAATGGGTAACTTTCCCCCCCAGGGCTCCCTCTATGGTATCTCAAGAAGAGACAAAACTGTGAAATCTGAGGTCTCACAGTTTCATCTCAATGGGTTGCAGGTGCATCCCACATAGACCTTAGTAAAGGGTTTCAAGAACAACACTATTGGTCAATGAAGTCCACACATGCTACCCGGAAGAGAGCCAAAACCTTCAAGGTTGCATTCCAACCTCTGTCAGCCAAGGGGACAGTCTTCTCACCCCTGAACAGCTGACAGGAGCTATTTTGGGGCTAGACAGCACAGCCCCAAGCTTTTTCATTTTTTCCTACCGGATGTTCAAAAAGTCATCATCATAAAATACTTGTTGGATCTTGAGTTGGTGGTTAAAGATGGACAAAAAAGAAGTAAAACCATCAAGTTTTGAAATGTCATGAACAATTAAAAATAATGATAAGTTGACCTTGATGAATATTAAAAATTCTGACTTTAAAAAGGTCTTTCATTTTGTCCTTGAAATTACATTTTTCAATTAGCCTTTTTTAAGAGTTAACTCCTGCCTAATAATACTTTAATGTGTCTTCTCCAAGTTTAGACCATTTGTATTTTGCCAGAAAAGAATAAAAGTAATGGATAAAATAATTTTTTTCCTGAAAATACTTTTCAATATGACAGTAGATTAAACCACTCCCACCTTTGCTGCCTCTTTTTTGCTTTTGACAGAGATGACAGTATTGGATGCAAGAAATGACGGTAATGTGTCTGAGAACTTACTGATCATGGAGTAGGAGCTTTTTCAGACTGATACAGACAATTTCAGTTACCACAACCATTTTGAACCTCTCACCACCATAGCTGGGAACTTTCCAAATTTGCCAGTGACTCCGGATTTTGCTGCTGATTACCGGGTCTCTGGGGCAGAGGCTGATTCTCTGGATGTGGTGAGTTTGTAATAAAACTCTGCCCACTTCGTTGTGGTCAGGAGGGTTCTTATCTTCATATGTGGTGGACCTGCCCTTGTGTGATGTTGGTTTGGACCCGTGTGTTTAGCCTTTTGAGCATGGCACTGGGGGTGGTGGTGGCACTGGATCCATGGACAGCATTGCTGAATAGGACTTCTCGTAATCCTTGGAAGTCCTTGGCCCTGTGCCCTGATCCTTTAGATAGCAGAATATGGAAGTTGTTACACATGGAAAAATTAACTGCATATCTCTGCAACTCGTCTTCTTCCTATCTCAGGATCTGGGGTTCATGGATGGACTCAGTGGCTCTTCCTGATTTTCATCGGGACTTACTGTTACTTTGAGCCTATAGTGAGTGGGCGAGTTCATCGCTCCTTCCCTTTTGTCCTTTTTGTATCTTTCTACCTTCCTTCCCACACCTATCCCTTCTCCCCTTTCCTTTTTTTTGTGTCAGGTGATGCTAACATCTGTTCTGATGGCAGCCATCATCTGCTATTGCCTTAATTGTATTAACTGTATTTATGGTATTGTTTTAGTCTTGGTACCCCTTCTTTTTCCCTTCCCCATCCTCTTTTCTTTTCTGTACCCAAATCTTGAAAATTTAATAAACTTTGAATTAAAAAAAAAAACTCTGCCCACTTCTACTCTTTCCCAGTTTGGTCCTCCAACTCCCTGCCCAGTTCTCCTGCTTCCCCAGCCTATTCAGCCTACTTTTTCTGTTGTTGAAGCCCCCCCCCCACTTGTGATTAAGTTCCATCCCTTTTTTATGCAAATCACATTATTTATCTCCCCCAGCGGCACCACAGGACTATCACGGTGCCCGTGCTCCCTTGTTTTTGTTTTTCTGTCAGTTATCCTGTGTAATACTTTCATTGGTTGCCCTGTGTTGAGCCCGCCCATTATGGCCTTTATATACTGGGATCCTGCACCCACGCGGTGCCCTTTTGTGGTGTTCTTGTACCAGTGCTAACTAACTGCTCAGAGCTCCCAGTGTACTGACTTGGCCTGCCTGACTACTCTTCAGTATCTGCTCCTGTGTATTGACCCAGTCTGGCTGACGTTCCTGCTCCTGTGTACCGACCCGGACCGGCTGACGTTCCTGCTCCTGTGTTCTGACCCGGCCTGGCTGACGTTCCTGTTCCTGTGCACCGACCCGGCTTGATCGACGTTCCTGCTTCCTTTGTCCTTGTCACCTTGGCGACATTCTTAGTCCTCTGACAATCCGGTTACCATTGGCTTGTCCTCCGCTTCTGCTCCAGCAGATTGCCAGTGTTGTCTCAGTTACTGCTCCGGCAGAGCGCCTCTGGCCTAGTCCTCCACTACTGTCATACCGGTTGCAAGTGTGTTCCTCCATGATTGCTCTGGTAAAGTGCCATTGGCTTGTCCTCCGCTACTGCTCCAGCAGGTTGCCAGTGTTGTCTCAGCTACTGCTCCGGCAGAGCGCCTCTGGCCTAGTCCTCCGTTACTGTCATACCGGTTGCAAGTGTGTGCCTCCGTGATTGCTCCGGTAGTGCTCATTCTACCTCAGTTGAGCCGGCAGTTCACGTATGTTTGCTGACCTTGGCTTGTTAAAGTATCATTCCAGTACCTTTACACATGGAACTGTTTACCATCATTGATGAACTTTAACTCCTGCAATGCCGGATCCTGAAAACCTACTTCTCTTGCCTGACCTGTGTCAGTCTACGCTGTCTGTACCTTCATGTTATGCTGGACCTGTGTGGGCACTGAATAAATTTACCTGTCGTGTGTCTATACTATACTGTTGTATACTACAGGACCTGTGAGGGTACTTATTGTATTGTTTTATTCAATAAAACTATGTTTTTATCCTAACCACTGTGTCTGTGAGTCAAACAAACTGTTACAAGGACTCCCCCTCAGAGCAGTTCAGAAGAAAACGTTTCCAGGTATGCCTCTCACCCTTAGTAAGAGATGATAATTGCTCTTTCACCCTTGCAGATTTTACAGTAAAGAATCAACAGGTTTTCCCTCATTATTCTGTTTGATCTACAGTCAGTGCTTTATGTCCTTTAAATAATAAACCTCTGCTTATTGACTTCCTAACTACTACTTGCATTTGTGACTCACATATGGCTGGGTGCATAATAAATGTTTCAGAGAAAAATATATGTTTTGTAGGTTACTTTTGTACCAGTTGAAAGAATTCATGATAATTTATTGAATCATGAGAGAACTAAAAATACACACATATACTGTTTAGTGATTAACTACAAAGGGGTCCCGTGTTATAAATATAAATGGCGGATAGTGACAGTCATGGTTTATTTTGAGTCATCTGAGGTTATAATGTAACTGTCAATAACAGAGCAATGACTCATGAAAACTATTGTGAGGCTGAGCCCATTTTAGACATACAGTATTATGTTGTGGAGAAAGACAGACTGTGATCCCCCAGCTGTTGTTGTTGGACTCCCATCATCTTTAGCTAGCCGATGGCCAATGAGCATGTAGTTCAACAACAAATGGGAAACCACTGATTTTATACTTCTATATTTGTTGTAATAATATTACATTTACTTGAAGGGAAACAAAAGACAACCAGACAAATCAGAGCTATATCAAGCACTGGTTCCAGTCTCTTAGCTCTACTCCTGCCTGCTGCTGATATACAAAGCTACTTACCTCTAAAATTCTCCACTGAAAGAGGAACTACCATCCGACACAATCTTTAGCTTCACTAAGTCCCCATCTGGCTTAGTAGCGCTAGCCGGCAGAATAATTACCTTATTTAATAGATTTCTCCTCTCTTCCGTGGGTGACAGGCAGAACGGAGCGCGGACATTTTCCCATTGTGACATCTGCGCGCCTGCGCTGTCAGTCCCAGTCAGGTCTAGGAGGAGTTGCTAGGAGCCATTTGGCTCCGGAAGGGACTGACAGCGCAGGCTCGTGTACGTCACAATGGGAAGATGTCCGTGCTGTGTCCTGCCTGTCACCCATGGAAGAGAGGAGAAATCTATTAAATAAGGTAATTATTCTGGCGACTAACGCTACTAAGCAGCTAGTCGCCAGATGGGGACTTAGTGAAGCTGAAGATTGTGTCGGGTGGTAGTTACGCTTTAATGCCACTTGCTCCAAGGGCAGGTCAGTAGGGAAGTGTATGGGAGCTTTTGGTGGTTGCATACCTCTCTGTCACTCAAACAATTAGTCAGTGGGGATTGGTGGAATTTCATATTACATTGTAGTTGGTTTACCCCCAAATAACTCTAATTTACTTTTGGAGGTAATATTTGAAGTGAAACTTAAGTTAATAAGGTCGTTTTTTAACATTTTTTGTATTGTTGTTCTTCGACTGCACCCACTTTTAATCCTTTGACTGACTGAAAGGCATTCAACACACTCAAAGGGTTAAGACCATGTCTCTAAAATTGTCTTTCATGGTGTTAACTATTATAAAAAATTATCTTTGGGGTGAATGTATAAAGTAGATGGCGCAGCAACACTGTCGTTAGTGTCTTATCTCTGTAGTGCATACCAGCGTACTCACTACACCAGTACTGGACTTTAGTTCCAGCAATCCCCAAACCACCAGATAGGAATGGGCAAAAGTTTTCACTTCAATAACATAACATCAAAAACAGTACTTCCCAACTTCTTTGGTAATTCCCACGAAAAGTGGCATTTTTATGTGTTTTTCTTTGCATTGCAGTCAATTATATAAAGTAAATTCCCCCAAGCTTGAAGAGTTTCCCCAGTATATTCCCATTGTGCTAACTCATCAGTATAAAAAGGAGTGTCAGTTTACTGCATGTTCTCAGTCAGTGTGTGGGAGAGAGAAAGTTGCTGCTGATATATTGATGCTAGCCATTGTAGAGGCAAACAGGCAAAAAAGGGGTATTTAAGGACTATTGGTGGTAGCCACAGTTTTTCAAGTGGGGTGCAGTGAGTGTGGGTGTAATGTGTACACAGTGAAAAGGACAGTTTATTAACCCCTTAAGGACCGATGACGGTCATAGTTCGTCAAGTACTTTTTACTTACACCGCTCACCCGGGAACTCTGTAAGTAAAAATGGGGCCTAAAATTGACCACTCCAAGACCGGAGCGATCTCTCTTAGGTCCAGAAGCAGCGCGTCGATACACGCAACAGGTCACGTGTACCGGCACGTCGGCAAGGATCCTTAAGGGGTTAAAATAAAATAAAATTTTAAAAAAAGTAAATACTTTAACCGATATATGAGACAAATAGGCAATCCTACTTGAGGTGGGACTTTGAGAGTGACAGAGAGAAGAGTCAGACACATACATCTATATTATTTTCAGACAGACAGACAACATTCAAGACATCATTTCACAATCAGAGAAGAAGTAAACAGTCATATTCATGGGTGTTGCTGCTGTACTCTGTTGTCTGACTCAATGAATTACATATAGCAGTCATGTTGAAGCTAACAGCTCTGTTATGTACATTACAGTAAAAATAAATGTTACAATCATTATGGTCAACAAACTTGACAGGGGGAAGGGGGACGGACCAGAAGAGGAGAATCAGTGTATGGACATGTTGGTGGTAGTAAACTTATTAAAAAACCGATTGTGGCTATGGTTGCTACAGTTTGTGTGTGATGAATGATGTTAATCCACCTCCTGAATATACTGTTTGTAAAAGTGATATGTACAGATCAACCAGGAGAAGTAGTAGGCCTTTTAACACTAAAGAGTAGGACGATTCGTATTTTAGTGCTGAGCTATAGCAAGTAAGCATTTAGCAGTTTTTATGTGTGACAATGACAGTGACTACCTGCTATAAAATGGAGGTAATTGTTTTATAAATCTCCCTAAGGTGCACAGAAAAAAACTTCTCTAGACTTTAAAAAAGTAGTAGTTGGAATAAAAATTGGCTGCTGAAGCTAATCGAATTATTGGTAATGTGAATTTAGAATATGTCCTTCAATATATCCTTCTGTATTCTTACGCTGCTTCTGATAAAGATAAAGAAAAAGGCTCAATCTTCCAACAATGAAAAGGAGCAATATGCATGTTCATGAACTGATAAAGAGGTCATCTGGAAAGACTGAACAAGCATGCCTAAAAATACGCAATCATCATTGTCATCATCATCACCTCTTCCAAGTCCAACCTCCACCCAGACACACTATTATTCAACATAGTGCAACATCAACAATAGCCATGAGTGCTTCTGCTGCTGTTTAAAGTGTAGCAGTCACTGCCTCCTTCACTTACTAAAACCACTAAAACCACTGCAAAATCTAGCCCCTGTAATAAGTAGATACTTTATTCATGATCCAAAAGTTAAACCTGTTCCTATCTGTTGTATCTGTAAAATATATATATGAGCAAAGGAAAACATGGTCACATCTAGGTCTGACAGGGAGATACATCTGCAGTAAGTCAGAGGCGAAAAACTCACAGCAGTTGAAGCACTTCTAAAAGCACATAGAGTTAAGAGGCATCTATTAGTAGTGTTATGTTATGTTGGATAACTCAGGGAGCTTGGACATCATTTTCCTCAATAACAATAAGAACCATGTTTCCTACTGCTGCTATGCAAATGCAGGTGACTCTGAGACTGAGTTAGTTGGATGGTAGAGGAAAAATTGATTTCTAGTTCTTAGTGTTCTTAGAAACAAGCCCCAAAATTGTTTCTTATAGGCCTCTCATTTGAAAGAACAAGCCCTCAGACAAAAGAAACTATGCCTTACTGGCCTAGTGCCAGTAAGTCATTTTATGGCAGCAACTGAGACTGCTATTCTTGCTGCTGAGTTTTGTAAGCGGCAGGATGACTAGGCAGCTCTAAGGGAATGGGATCAACAGCAGTTATATGAAACAGGCGATGACGTGATCATGGTTCCATTTGCCACTAGCTCCAGTGATGGGACTGAGACAGTAGCAGCAACACAACTAATCCCCATCATTTCAGTTATATGTGGAGAAAAGACCATGGCTAATAATTCTTCTTCTCCTGCCCCTTCTCCAAAATGATGGATGAGCTGGAGTACTGATTTTTCCCTTGACGGCAGGTAGGAATTATCACAACTGTAACTAAACACCATGATGCTTAAGTCCGCAGTGCCAATTCATCCCCTTACAAGCCAAGTACTGCTGTAACTATGTCCCTTATCCGCTCCGTTAAGGACATCTAACAACTAGTAGAATTAATAATGGTGACTTCTCTCTGCCACCAGCTTAGTGTTTTCTGTGGGATGAAATTATGTTTCCACATTTGTTTTCTGCAAAATTCCCACAAGAATAAAACTGGATTTTTTGCCCATGCTTTCCACCTACTCTAACGTCATTTTCTGTAAGTCTTTCTTAGCACTTTGGTCTAAGAAAAGCGTAAAGGAAAGAAACACCGCTGAAATGCCCACAAAGTGCCCATTTGATCTCACCTTGGTACAGTTGGAGTTAAGGGCAGGATTTTTGCTTACGTTACATAGTAAATTGATGTTGGGCAGGTGTAGGGACAGATCAAAGATTCCAGCGTCTGGTACTTGAACAGAATTAGCATGATACAGTTGCACTTTTAATTTTTAGAAAATATATAATTTTAAAGAAAAAGAATTCTGATATTAGTAACATCTGTTAAGACTACCTTTTTGTTTTGAATGTTGGCCCATATTTATAGAAGCAAACTGGAGTTATTCTGGAGTAGGGAATTTAAGAATGTATATTTGTCCCCTATGGTGCAAATGGTTTAGTCCAGAATAACACCAATTTGTTTTTATAATTATGGGAATCATAGTAACATAGTAAATTAGGTTGAATAAAGACACAAGTCCATCAAGTTCAACCTTCCCCTCATACCCCAGTAACTGAGAATTTTATAGCTTTCCTGCTACCAATTAAATTAGTCTTTATCAGACCTTCCTGATCAGCCTACTGATAAACAGTATAACTCTGTATGTTCCCTTTTGAAAGAAATGTATCTAATCTCTTTTCTTAAATGTATCCATTGTATCTGCCATAACCACCTCCTTGGGCAAAGAATTCCACAATTTAACAGACTTTACTGTAAAAAAAACCCTTTCTCTGCTGAAGTCTAAACCTCCTTTCCTCTAATCTCAAGGGGTGTCCCCTGGTCACCAGATCAGGCCTTGAAATAAGTAGCTCACTGCAGAGATCCTTGTATTGACCTCTCATATACTTGTACAATGTGATAAGGTCTCCTCTTAGTCGTCTTTTCTCTAGAGTAAATAACCAAGTTTGTCTAGTCTTTCCTCATATGTGAAGTCCTCCATTCCCTTAATTAATTTTGTTGCTCTTCGCTGTACCCTCCCTAGTTCTAGTATATCCATTTTCAGAACCGGTGCCCAAAATTGCACTGCATACTCAAGGTGAGGTCTTACCAATGATTGGTATAATGGCAAAATAATGTTATCCACTCTTGCTTCAATACCTCTTTTTATGCAAGACAGGACTTTGTTTGCCTTTGCTACTGCTGTTTGACTGGTCACTGTTTCCAAGTATGTAGATGACAATGATACCCAGGTCTTTCTCTAGCAACGAGTCCCCTAAAATGATTCCATTAAGTTCATAAATAGCCTTGGGATTATTTCCTCCCAAATGCATGACTTTACACTTCCCCACATTAAACTTCCATATTCCATCCATAGCATAATTGTAAATCGCAGCAAACACAGATGCAATTTAGATTTTTTTTTATGATTTTCTTTTTTTTAGCATGAACTTGGTAAATGAGGATTTTAATTGTCAATACAAGCTCTATAAATAAGCAGAACAGCCCAAACTTAAATGCGTGACTAAATTAACCATAAAACATGTGTTGTTGCACGATAACGTCCAGTCTTATTTGAGTATAAGTTGAAACAGCTGTTGTGAAATAAG